>BMAW01097540.1:239163-352205 GCA_019974015.1 Nephila pilipes
TGATCGGCCAGCTAGTTCAGTTTACGTATTCAGTTTTCTCCAGTGTAGTCGCCACTCCGTAGCTTTCTAAGCACTTGTTTCCGGTGAATGATAGTCAGATAAAACCCGTCGGAAGAATACTGTGGGACTGTACAAAATTTCATGGCAACTTTCACCTCGCCATCAGCATGAAAATAATGAATATCAAAGTGCTCTTTCATGTTTGGGAAGAGGGAACATTTGAAATGTACGACGATGACTCGTTGACCAATCTCATTTCTATGTGGATGGTCATCTTTTCCGTTTCCCAGTAAACTAACGACATCCGGGAATAAAAAAAAGCTACTTATTAGATAGAAGACATATGTAGCTTTCAGGTTATAAACAAACATTTGAAAAGGGGGTTACAAATAAAAAAAGTTATGACCATTGCGGCCTTATTTTTCATTCAGAGCATCTAAGAGAGCAATAAATATCTCCGAACTCCAGAAATTGTTAGAAGAAGATTTGGAGGTTTATTTCTATTTTGAGGTACACAACAGATTTTATTATAAACAATAGTATTTATTTGATTGCAGATTTCATGGCTCAGGGTACCGACCATTATGTAGAAAAAAATGTCTTCATATGTAAATATTCATTTTATTTCATTTTAATGTCAATGCAGAACATCATTGCCAGCTTTAGTAATTTATTATCTATTTTAATATTTTATCGTTTGCTTCTTAGTTTTAATATGTCATTAATTTTATTTTTTGTTGTGAAATCTTTCAGACTTACTCATTTTGTTGTTAAAGTTGGCATTGTTTTGAACTTGAACATTGTATTTTTGAAGGATTAATAAGGCCTTCTTAAGAATTAGCATTTTATAAAAATGTAAAAAATATGTTGAAGTAATCTGAAAATAACAAATACTAACTTTTTTTTATGAAGGATATCATTACGTTGTTATAATTTTTCTGAAAATATTTAAATTATGTTACGTTTCTTTTTTTAAATTAAAATCGATTTCGTTTGGAATTTATGTTTGGATATTCATTTACTGATGTCAGTTTACAAGTCTTCTCTGTAAAAAGCCAAGAAAGGTGAGATTTCTTAGGAAATATTTAATGCATTGAGCTTTCTCTCAAATTTTTATCGGGATAATATGACTGTTAACTGAAATTCAAAAACAGCGATCTTAACAACAAAAATATGTCTTATGTAATCTCAGGACAAAGGCATGTGTATAACAGTTTTTATATGTTCATGACTCATGATAGACTGAGATAACAAAAAAGAATAAATAGTAACAAAGCAAAAAAAATCGTTCAGTTCAGTTATTTTAAAAATAAATCAAAAATACGTTTCAGAATCCTCAATTTTTTTATTTCTTTAAAATTTAATCAGATCTTGAAGCAGCACATGGCAATAATTGTTCAGCTATCTTATTCTTCGTATCACTGCCCTTTTACCACAAAGTTTGTGACAATCCAGCATCACAAAAGGCAACTTCTCCATTTTTCATTGGTCCCTCATACCCATTAGCAATGAGCTCTCATTTAAAGCATCCAGTCATTCAAACCCGGTATTTGTTGTGCCCCCTAACGCCTACTAATTATTCGAAATTGTTCCCTTCGCCGATCCCGGCAGATGATATTCCTTCCTTTTATCCGCGACCGTCAGGAGAAATCATAAAAGGACACTGGAACGAAATTCAATTCCCATACGCACCCAAATGCCATCACTTTACAATTTTTCGAAGAAATGTAACGTACAGAACACACTCTAATGAAGACGTCTCATATCAAAGGGCGACTTTTCAAGAGTGAAAATTATTATTGAAAGATGATTTTTTTTCTAACATTGCTTTAGCTTTTGAACGAGAAGAAATTTTGACGTTTATTTTGGATTGCCTAATTAATTCCCTTTCATGTTGCTGTAGTTTGTAAGTAGCACTAAATACGGAAATGGATCAAATATGAGTTATACTTTTATAATAGCTGCAAATTTCTTATATATTTTGCTATAGCAACATATTAAGTTATTTAAATTTAAATAATCATTAGTAATCATTTATTTATTCATGTGTTCATATTTATTCAGTCGCTAGCCTTTTAAACAAAATGGTTTGGTATGGAATGCCATACAAAAATGAACCTTCTCTATTAAAAGCAAGAACTTGGCTCTCCGCTGGAAACGTTTTTGCTAATGTTGTTTGCGATTCATATGGCATTATGCACCTCGAATTTCTTCATGACCAACGTACCATTACTGTAGTATAGTACTGCGAATTTTTGTAAAGGATTAAAGAAGCATATTGGTGCAAAAGAACTTTGAGATTCCGAATAAGCTTCTTCTTCAAGATATTGCAAGACATTCAACAGAAACTTCTCTGGAGAACATTCGAACAATCTTTCTACTGTCCACACATAGCAGATTGGATTACCGTTTGTCTGGACCTTTCAAATAATCGCTATTAGGAGAAAAGTTTTCATCAAATGAAGGAGTGTTAGAATTTGTGAGTAATTGGCTTAATGTACTCCAATTTCTTTTTATCATACAGGAATCAAAAAAATCCCAATACAATGAAAAAATATGTATAAGCATGTTTAGAAATAAAACAGAACTATTTAGGAAAGTAACTCTTCAGAAACCACTTTAAAAAAGTCTCGTTTACCTTTGTTCCGTTCTTGTATAAGCGTAACGGATAGCTCATAAATTACTACAGTATTGCTATTTGCAAGAATTTATTTTTAAATTAGCGTTTACTAGAGATGGATCACTTTTACCAGTAAAAGAGTAGTGCTTGTTGCACTTAACATTTGAAGGGCACAGTGGCATTATTTATCTGAGAATATTGCCACTCTGAATAGTTCTTCGTTATTCTTAATAATGTCCATAAACACGTCCATTCTCGAGAACGCTTTTCTGCATCTCATCTCTCTGTTCCCTTCACCTTGAAATATTTGGGCGCAATGAATTTGACCACGCCTCTCCAGTATCGTGATTTTTTCTATAATTGGCTAATCTGCAATAACAATTTCAGATATTGGTCTGCACCCGGCTACAACATAAATAACAAGCGTGCCATACATGCTGAGAGTTGAATGATAAGTTTTATTCTAAAATGAATATTTATACCAGATTATATGTGTCTGCATTACTTTTATTCATTAAAATCGTATTAAAGTTAGTCATGCTATTCTTTCTAATTCCATTTCGCATCATTTTGTACCAAAATCTAGTGATGAAAAGGGTTCAGTCTTCCACACCACGTCAAGGAAAATTGAAGTCCTGTTCAGTTTAACTCACAGAGATGGCCACATTTTTCTACAAACACATTTTTCTAAGATCGGTATTAACTCTAAATATAAACTAACACATCGGCAGAAACACTAAATATACACTAAAGGTAATTATAGAGTATGTATGAAGTAGTTACGACAAACATTTAAACTTCGTACCTTATCTTACCAATATTTTTGAAAATTCGCTGAAATAGATAAATATTTTGAATTTTGCGATAGTATCAGTTTCACTTGATCGCATTTTCTAAATGTTTTATAGTTCTATAATAAATATTATTATTTCAATCCAGTTTTATAAATTTATCGAGCTGTCAGAAAAGGTTCGTAAGCCCTCTTCAACTGATATTTTCTCGGTGTGCTAAAAACAAATCTTTGTTTTGTTTGAAAACGTTATTTTCTTAATTAGACATGGTTAAATCTAAAAAATTATTATCATTTATATACAGCACTTTAAAAGTTTCCTAAATCCTTTCACTTCAATAAAAACCTTCAAAGTAATATTTTAAAATTCCTACCATGTAAAAAAATAATATATTTTGTAGTATGAGTCTCTTAGACCCCAGTGGGGCTTACTTTCATTCTAGGTCAATAGATGACAGAGATTTTTATATAGCTTTATACTTTTTATTCTTGTGTTTATTAACAGAGGCAACACATTTAATTCATTTTATAAATCCCTTCACCACCTTTTTCTTCTTCTCGCCACCGTCCAATCTCTGGTCTGTATAAGCGGCTCATGGCCGAGGTAACTTAATAGTCATGGTCTCAGGCTCATGGCAAGGCGTTGTTTCTGTCAAGACAAGGAATGTCGACCCCTGATGACACAAAAGCTCATCAGTATAGTGGGGTAAATGCACATTCAATTTGTCGAAGTAAAATATTTTTCGTGGTGAGATATAGAAGTTTGGAGAGAGAGAATCTAGCTCATGTGTTGTCCTCATCACTTAGTCTAGGTTCAAAATTATGAGGTCTGTCCCGAAAAGCCTTCCTATTGCTTGTAAATGTGACGTTAAAAAACATCCAAAATCCAAAAAAGCAGATAATTGTCTCAGTATTCTTAATTAAAACATTCCACTCATAAATCAAGAGCAGTTACATATCAGACTGTGGCGTATAAGCCAAATTTGCCCACTATCTCAACTAAAGACTGCAAATGACGTCAATGGAAATGTTTCAAACGACACTCAAAACAACAGGTAATATATATTGATTGCAATAACATCTTGAAAAATTACCTTCTCTAAATATCATTCAAAAAGTTCCTCAACTGTTAAAATGACTTTCCTCTATTAGAACGGTTTATGTGGCGACTCTCTTCTCAAAGTTGCAACCAGCAACTATAGGAGTAAAAAGCCTTAATAGCCAGTCCGAGAAGGGATTAGTTTTCTGGTTCGGTTTTCTAAGGCTCAGCAGGAGGCGAACTTTTAGACAAGGTTGGTGCAGATTTCGAAGAAAGATAGTTGAATGAAAACTGAACTTGAGTGACTCCACTCTAAGTGGGGACAACAGTTAATGACAAAAGACTTTTAACAGAGTTAAGGATTCTCATCGTACAATGCTATATATATATATATATATATATATATATATATATATATGTCACAAAATATTTAGATAATACTCCAATTTTTACTATTTGATGTCTTTTAGGATGGAGTCTTGTTACATTTAATTTTTTTTAAATGGAAGTCTTGATATTATATTTGCAAAGATATAGAAAACAACGGTTCGTAGACATGCGGAGCTACCTAGCTAGAATAAACATAAAAAAGAAAGGGGCAATCAAAACCAGAGTTTTTATATTGACTCTACATAATTTGTGAATAGTACACTCTTGAAGAAAGTTAACGTTGTACTGAGGTTCGTGAGAAGATTGATCGAGGCGCATTGATTGGACGTTCGATCTAAATTACGTTCAAAAGAGAAAGTACGATAAAATGAGAATGTTAAAAATAATGTGATAACGTGGGTGGGTTCATCGCATATATATATATATATATATATATATATATATATAATATGTGAGTGTACAAAGAGAGAAGGAGAATTAAATATTGATGTAGACGAAAAAACAGCAGTCTATTGTCGAATTAATTATTCATTTTCATTGTTAGCATCTTCTTTATTAGTAAGCAACTATATTTCGAAGCAGCAGTTAAAGTAAAATTACTAAACAGGGCAGAGTGGGGGTGTACTATCCAGCAAGAAGTACACCCAAAAAGAAGAAAGTGGTTTGTGCTGAGTGGAGGCTGTGTAAGACTAGCATGAATCATAGGCTAGAAAGTTTTAGAAGCGAGTTACGTTAAGTCTCGCGAGAAGATTGGTTGAGTTAATTTGGTTGTGCGTTAAATATAAAAAGCGTTAAATAGAAAAAAAAAATACGTTTAAATGAAAAAGTATGTTAAAAAGAAAGTGTTCAGACCATTTTTATCATTATTGAATAAAAATTTTAAAAACTGGTGATAAAAATATATATTAATTTTTCAGTCCTGATTTCTGCAAAAGAATATTTCTATAGACGGCTTATCCTGCTTCTTCCTACGTAATGAATAACAATATTATTACAAAACTTCTTTCTCTTTTCATGTTTCCCCTTCAATTAGATTCAATAGCATACGAATACGAAGTAATAATCAATAGTATAATTTATATAGTATATGAAGTCAATTTCAATAGTATACGAAGTAACTAGTACACAAACTAATAAATGTTAATTATAATAATTATAAATTTTGAAACCTAAGTGACACAATGTGTGAAGAACAAATTGACTATGTGCCCTTATTTTAGATAAAATTGTTTCATCTTTAAATTACATATCCATGTCATTGCTAATAAATCGACAGCAATATTTGTTTACAAATTTTACACATTTTCTAGCTCACAAAAGCAATTTAGAAGTAATCTTTTCTGCGCAGCTTATATTTCGCCGTTATATTTTATTTGATAAACAACTTTATGAAAAAATAAATACTCCGTCAAATTCCTTTCCCATCTCCCCTGTTTAAAGTCTTTAAATACCGTGTCAAACATCCAAAGAGTGATTCACCGCTTGAGAATTTAAACCCTATTTCATATTCCATTATTACACAACCGACTTCTCACAGAAACTTCTCTGACACTGTTGCCACAACGTCATCACAAATTCTGCGTTCCCGATATAATTCCTCTGGGAAATGAAGGATCTTCCACTAGCATAAAGAAGGAGAAAAAATGCAGCGAAGAAGGCAGGGGAGGAAATGTGTAGCAAGGAAGAAAAAAATCGTATAAGAACATCAAGAGCAAACAAAATAAAAAGGTTACACGAAAGTAAAAAAGAAAAAGAGAAAGGGGGAATATATATTGAAACCCCTACAAAAAGAAATAAGCAAAGAGAAGGTGTTTTATGTTCATAAATTATGTACAAATACCTTCCCCGCCAAGGTAACACAACTCAACCCAACTCTACCTTATACTCTCAGACGAGAATCCAGAAATGAAAACGATTTCTGGGCCTCGCGATAGAAGTAGAAGTTGTTGATGTTTGATGCAGAGGTAGAAAGGAAACCAATGCGCAAAATGTTATTAGTGATTTATTTATATATATTTTTTCTTCTTGTTATTTCTTTCTGCGTGGCAGTAACTCGGGTTAGTTCTTTTAATATTGCACAAATGTGGCTATTTTTCTTTCTGATGTTTTTGGCACTTGGGTGATAAAGTGAGCTGAACCTGTTTTTCCTCATCGTGAGTCATGGTTGGGGAAAGGGGGAGAAGAGAGAATGAAGTGTAACTAATTCCTTCCTGGCTGAATTGACATAGGAATTCTATCACAGAGAAAACTCATTTTATTCGAAATTCTTCTCTGATTGAATTGATATTTTTGTTGAGGTAACTGAGATGTCTTCAGCAAGGTACTTATTTTATGCCAAGTTTGTCAAAAGGGTGTGACGAATTGTCATCATTGTGACTGTTAGACGTAGTTGTGCAATAAAATCATCCCAAACTCTTTAATTACTGTATTCAATCTTTAAATAAAAAATATAAAAATGATTCATTACCGTGGAGAGATTAATTAATCACTTCCTTAACTAAATATTGCAATGAAGAATTCAAATTTTCTTAGTAACTCTTAAAATCTGTTACGGTATCTTATAATCCGTCTCGTCTATCATCTTAAAGTTAATGCTAATCATAAGACCTAAAATTCAACCTAAGTTCAAGCACAAACAAATTAAATAGTCGATTATATTCAAATTATCTTATATTTACCCTCAAATACGGCAATTTTCCCCACAATTAAATTAGTTCGTCTAACAACTTCTATAATCTATCAAATAACATTCTTACCAAAAAACGATGCGAGTACCTCCTTCAGTTGCTACGACAGTTTTGAATCCTAATCTCAACAAATCTACTGTACACATCAGAAGATTGCCGCACAAATCTCATTAACGCCCTTTTTACCATAACCTTATTCTCTTATTTCTTTGTTGTTACTTTTATACGATTTGAGTATCTCTATTCACTCCACTTCAAAAAATTTAATTCATTTGCATCGTGCTGTATCATTTGATTGGGAAGAAGCTGGTAAAATTTAAATATGAAATCAAAAAGAAACTCCAGATGTTAATCGAAATAAAAATCACGAATAGCCATGTTACAAATCGATTTCAAATCATTGGATCCGAATGTAATGTATATGACGCTTGTTGGCGAGAGAAAATTATGGCGCCCCCTTGTTATGAGAAGAGGTATTGCCGGTGTATTAGAAGAGAGACGCAACATGTACTCGATGACTGGGAGTTAAATTAAATTGAACAAGGAATTGATCTATATTAAAAATGATATTTGCTAATTATAGTTTTTAAATATGAATATTAATTAAAATAAGGAATTAATATGTACCATGACTAATAATATTTTCAAGGCCACAACATATTTTGAATTTCTTTGTATTGAATTATTTAAAAAGCAAAATTATGTCTAGGCATGGACATGCATTTCAACATTCCATGATTATATAAGAAACGAAAATATAGAATTTATTTATGTGTACCTCAAATATATTTATGTAGTTTAAAGCATTCAGTATTAATTTAAAAGAAGGTACTGATGATACAAACTTCGTTTTGCCAAATGTTTAGTGGCCTTGGTAGCCTAATGGTTATGTCAGGCAGAGTTGTTTTCGTCGAATCATGGGTTCAAATTCTGATGCCACAAAAGACCCGTTGTGTAGTCGGACTCGTGCACGTTAAATCTAATCGAGGTGCCAAGTCCTCCCGTTGGTGAGATGTGGAAGTTTGGAATGGAGAAGCCAGCTCAGTTGTTGTTGTTTTCGTCACATAGTCGAGCTTCAAAAGTATGAGACCCGTCGCTTATTAAAACACTTTGCTGCTTCCAAATGTGGCGTTAATAAACAATTAATCAATCAAAAATTGGTACATTTTCCTAGCTGAATCTCAATAACCATCTTTGGATATAAAAATGTTTAAAATTAAATTCTGTCTTCAATATCTTACCAAAATTATCAGCATTTGTTAAAATATTAATTCCTTCTCCATACGCGGAAGCAACTGCCCACATATTGAATATTCTCATCAAAAAGAATTGATTGGGCAACATATTTTCTATAGCTACAGATTTGTGTATCTGATATATCCTAGAGTTCTTTACTAATAACAGATCTTGGCTTCATAACTGACTATTACAGTAGCACATGAATATAATTTTATAATGAATATGCCAATGCAAGTGACTAATTATCCACAGGAAATAGAACTTAGCAAAACGTTGTGGCGTTGCACTTCTTTCCGACTCTTGTGCCATAATCAATAAAATACAGCTAACTCTACAAAAGGACTTACAAAAGGACACACTAGTCAAATATCACTCAACTATTTATTCGAAACTTTATAGTATAATGTCTGAGGGATATGTGCTCTCCTTGATAACATCTTAGATTGATTCTCCCATTCAACTAATACCGAACTAATAGTATCTTACCAAAAATCTCTCCAGTTGAGGCTGACTTGATTTCTCGACTCCACTGTCACCGCTATCGCCCGTAGCCACTCTTGATATCATCTACCACTTGTAAAGCATACACTCAGCGCTAGTCTCACTCGACCTCTATCGTCTAAATTTCCTTTTGCTTAAATACCATCCTATCTTGCAGATATCACTTTATTTCTTCCAACCTCTAATTTGCCTAATCACGTTTTATTTTGGTTGGGAAGAAATTATTTGTTTCGTGCAATCAATCTCAATCAAAGTCCCCAAAGTTAGTGAAAAGAAAATCATGAATAGACCGACATCACAATGTGACGAAAGATTATAATTATTAGTTAGAAACTTTCTTAACATTCATTTAAGGCTCCTCAGCACTCTTAACTATTATCCGCATATGCGAGAAACCAACGTAATTTAGCAATGGAACAAAGCAGGAACGACAATTTTACCATAAAATGTTCATATACATTTACATTAATTCTCATATTTTAATGTAATTTTAAAGAAATATTTAAAAAATGTAAAGAAATATAAATTGAACATTTTTTTAAAAAAAAATAAGGAAATTCAATATTTTAATGCTCTTTGGATTTTAATGTACATCTTTGATCAAAGTTTACAAAAGTAATGCTATTTAACTGAATAAGTTTAGTTTTGAAGATATACATACTTTTTAAGAAAATTAAGAGGATAAAAGTTTTTAATTCAATTTTTTTTTTCAAAATTGGGAAATTTTAAGAAAAAAACTATTTAAATTTCATATAAAATTTTTCTGTTAATAATTCGTCTAAACATTATAATGAATAAGTCATATAGAAACTTATTTTTAACATGTATAGGAAATTTCAAACTTATAAGATTTATAGTTTCAGAGAAATCTTGTGCATCAGATAATTTTTTATTGTTTTGTTTTGAAAAAAATGAAGTTAAAGATGAAAAATAAAGTAAAAAAACTAATTAACCATGGTTTAACTTAATCTTGATAACTTTGGAACCAAAATATTCAAAAATAATGAGGCTCTAACATATATTTTTTTCAATAAAATTGAAATTTTGAAGTTTAAGGCCTTGAGACCCCCTTAAATTTCATAAAAATCATTAAGTACATCAAGGAATTTGTCACAACCTTTGAATTATAGAGATACTTTGATGATCATAGTCACCCTCGGTAAACAGTGATATTTTACGAAGGTAATTTAAAGCTTGTCTCTTTCTGAATACATGCGAAAGATTTTCGTTCCTTGTTTGAGGAACGAAACAACCACACTCCAATATTCTTACGCATACAAAAAGTGTCCTCTACCATTAGATTATAACAAACATAAGTATTAAGCCTCATAATATAACGAGCTCCCATACCTTTATCATTATAAACTGGTGGAAATCAAGTAACAATAAAACAATAATTTGCTTCAGATGAATCTGCTATATATATCTGCAGCAAATATTCCTTTAATACATAAACCAAACCGAATCTCATCAAATCCCCTCAGACCGAATTTTCTCGATTGAGATTGCTTATTAAAGTCAAACTGAAATATAACCCGATATTTATTGACGATGTACCTCGTAATTCCAAGTACCTCATTCAAGTGATGAGGACAACATCTGAGTTGACACCTCCCTTTCCAAATTTCCACATCACGCTCATGAGAGGACCCTAAGCCTCGACATATTTAACGTGCATCACAGTGAATCTTTATCAGCTTTAGAGCTCGAACCCGCGACTAGACGAATATAACGCTGGCCGCGCGACTGCGTCACGACCACTATGCTGCAGCGGCGGCCACTCCAATTTTCTCGAAGACAATTTAATCCCCCGAAAAAGTTATTGCAACGATTTTTTGGGATGAAAATAGCCCCATATTCAGGTACTCCTTGGAAAAAGAAAAAGAATCAATGGACAATAAGTACTACAGTGAGTTACCATTCCTAATACAGATAAATTCTGAACGGCCTTCGAATATTTCCTATTGATGTTTGTATTCTTCGATATCAAAGCTCATATCCTGATTTATTTAATATAATTTTGTATGTTATACTCGTTTACGCTTACAATTCTGAGTTTAAGAAAAATAATCGTTAAAAGATGTAATAAAAATAAAACGTATAGGTTCACAACGTATATGCTTTTTTTTAATTATTCCTATCCTATTGAATTTAACTTCTAAGTACAAAAGATGATACTCTGACTGTTATAACGATATCACATATATATTCCAAACAAACTTTCCATTTCCTACGTTAAATTACTGATATAACATTAATTACTCCAACAACTCAATTAAAAGCTTAATTTTAAACAAGCATCTGCTCAAAATCGGGAAAACTAATACATTAATCAATGACCATTACTTGTATTTTAAAATTCACCCTTTCTATCGTCTGTACTATTGGTGTTTCACCATACTGCAACATAAATTCTCTCTGACGAAAGCAGGGTGACACTAGTCCATCGACCCACTTTTTTATTCGTCGCTTTTCCTCCCTCTGAATCGATAACTCAAACTGATTGCGAGACTGGAGAGGGTGAGAGGTACCACTTTGAAAGAGCAAACATCGGTTAATGAGAGCGATACCTGCCCGCCGTATTTGTTTACATGATCCAGAAGTTATTATATCGAGTTTCCACAGGAGAGAGCGGACTGGGCAAACAGCTACCGTCGTGAATTCGCGCGGGGCGATGGCATAAAGCCCATTAATCGCTCCAGAAAGGTCCCGTGGTGTACAGAGAGGAGGAATTTACGGTTCTGGAGCAGTGTTGGTTCGCATCTAGTGTAATGAATCGGTGAGCGAAGTGATTGATTTGCTGTAGGTTAGTTTGAGTGCTGGTGATTTCATTCGAAAACCATCTCCAGTTATTGCAGCGTTTAGGTCTTTAGTCGATGCATAGAGGTAAATTATAAGTCACCTTTTGTGGGAATGTTCAGATATTGATTAGTTACAATATTGCATAGAATGACAAATATACAGGGTCTCCACGATTCGTAACAGAGCTCCGTTCTGACTAATAGGTCGTAAGATGGATTAATATTTTTCAACACATCTATTCAATGCGTTGTAAGAATTATTCTTAAAATACGAGTGAGTAATGTTAGAGTTTAATGTCGCCAGAGCCAAGGAGAGCCATAATGCACAAAACAAGGTGTAATTGATATCTACAATTTTAAAAAATCAGGAAAAAATATATAAATTATTTGACAAGAGGAAAAGTGCAAACAGAGATAGAGTGCTAGGCTATCCCGGGAACGCGTCCCCCGTGTTTACCAAAGGCTGTAAATCTATTAGAAAGAAAAGGATCATAATGATCGGACTTACTAAAAAAGGGTAAGCCTGTAAGGTGATATTTAAATTACAAAAACTGAACTTATATCTAACTATAATTATTGTTCATAACGGGTAAAATACTCAACATACATTCTATTATATGTATTGTAAGCAAAAACATATAATTGCTATAAATAATAAACAAAATTCTGCATACACATGCACACGTAAAATAATTGTTTTTGTGAAACAAATTACTCCTATTTCTCCTGTGTTTGTACGATGAGCAATGCAAATACTATTTTGATGAATAAATCGCTCCACTCATTATTTCACCAGATCCCCCTTTCCTTAAGCTTCCAACTAATTTTGTAATGGGTCCAGATCCCTCTCTCCTTATGTGGTGGTAAGTCGAAGATAATGTTCATTTGTGGAGGAATTTCTAATGAGTAACAAATCTGATAACTATAACAATGTAAAAGTTTTGGAGGAGCTCCATTTTTGAAGATATAAGATGTTGTTATTGCTCATTACATAAATTATGCTAAAAATTATACAATGGAATATTTAATATAATAAGACCAAGTGATATTGTTACATTTTAATAGAATTTTCAAAAGATTCCCTTTCATATTGCAACAGTTTGTGATTGTTATTGATGGATCTATTCAATTTCTGAACAACGATTTGATTACAATTTGATCTGAGATGGATTTAAACCTCATGCATTGTAAATTCAGAAACTACAATTGAAGTATCTTCGCTTAATCTAAGATTTGAACCTCAATAATCTGTAAAATAAACCAATACTAGGGCCCCTCGTTCTTAAAGGATTACCTTCTTTAGTAAATATGGGCATCATGAGGCATCCTAATGATTTTTCTTTTCTATGGGGTTTATTTTCTTTGGTGAACACGGGTGATGCACCTCCAGTATATCCTAGCGATCCTTCTTAATTTTCGAACTTCCTTCTTCTCAACCAATTTTTACCTTTTAATGGGTTTTTTCAATCTTCTAGATACACCTACACCTTGTTTTATTCAGCATACAAATATAGCTTTTGGGCCGTTAACCATTATATCACCAAAGGCACTCAACCATTATGGTGTTGAAGCAAACGAGTTAACTTATTCTGTCCTCTGTTACGATAAATGATTACACTTTTCACAAAATGCACAACAAATATAGGCAACTCTTTAAATCAAATTATCATTGAATCATTTACTAAATGTTAATACTTTTCGTTGTAAAACGGCTCACAAATCCTTTTACAAACTTATCGTAACTCCATTATGAGTAAATAATTTACTTTTGTAATATCTTGTATATTAATTCTTCAAAAAAAAAAAAAAAAAAAAAACTAAACTCCTCTTAAAATTTCCACACTATGTCAACTGGAGGAATTGAATCCTCAACCAGATGTAACGTGCATTGTGGGTCTTCAGTGTCATCAGGCTTGAGCCAACGACTCGACGGAAACAACGCTGCTAGTGAGCTCGCGCCTATTGTTGGTTACCAAAGCCGATATATATATATATATATATATAGTATGAATTGAAAATTCATTGGTATCGATATTTTCGCAAACGCGTAACATAATATTTAGTACATGTGTATTATATCAGACAGGCTGGAAAATCGCCATATTTGCCCTAAATTCTGATAGCCTGATTTCGGTGCTTCACAGTAACCTCGTATATGATTTCTAGTTTCGTTTCAAAACAAGTGATGCCTTTTTCGTTAGCATTTTTAGTCACTGAAGAAGCTTTTGTTTTCATACAATCGTAAAGTAAACCCTGGCAACTTTTCAATTAGAGTGTTAAATGCAGGTGACTTGTTTAATCTAATTTGATTTCTTCCAACCGAATCGCGATAGTTCCAGTTTCAATTGAAATGACCTCATTAAGAAATTAGTGTTAAGAATAGATTAATACGTAAAGATTTATTTTTTATTTCCATTTCATAGGATAATTAATTACAGTTAGTTTAAAATATATTTTAATTAAAATTTTATCGCTTGCTTTAATTCAAATATTTAATTGAATAATTTAATAATTATTTCTGAAAAAGCTAGTACCTTAGGTGTCTAAATCTACTCTTTGAAAACTTTGCATAGAAGAATATGTGGTGTTTTTATCCTCTTTTTTTCGTTTGGATAAATACAATTTATTTCTTCGGCCTTTTTTTTGAAATAACCTAAATTATTCCAAACGAGAATGTGAAATTTAAAACTCATAGAGGTGGGATATATAATCTATTCTAACTTCTAATTTTCTAATGAAAAAATTGCTTTAAAATGCATGAATTCAAAATCTTACGCAAAACTTTCTAAATGCGCAAACAGGCGCAGGAAAGCAACAAACAGAAGAGAATGTAAGTAAAACAAAATGGCGCAATAAAGAACATAGACAGAAAGCCTAACTACATCTTTAATTAAATATAATTTTACTTATATGGTGTCGTATGAAAGAAACCGAGGGAAATAATGTTATTTTGAATCTAGATTAAATTCTGTTGCTTTGAATCTTCTCTCCGAAGAAAAAATAAAACTTTTTGAATTAAATTAAAAATAATTGAAACTTCAACTACATATTTTTTCCAAAATGCATAAATGTAATAAGTTTCTTTTCACTTTGTAAATCACTGTTCTTCTAACAAAAAATTCTTCAAAATTTAGCAGGTTGGTTGCCATAATACACAAGTGAATGAACGCAATTCTTATGTTATATTATTCTTGAAATAAAAATCTCTTATATAGAAATTCTTATTATTTATTAAATCCCTTCTTACTTATTTTTTCCCTTTTCGATCTATTAATTGTATTCTAAGACAAGCTCCAACTATCGTGATATACTATATAAAAAGCAAATAAATTCATTATAAAAAAGAACAGTAGAAGAACCTCTGAAATAAAAGTAATTATACCCTATAACGTTGTGACGTTGGGCTATTTGCGATTTTCTCTTTACTGATCTCAAGGACTTTTTAGTAATTTGAATTACATAAAATTATAGCTCCTTGTTAACCTAAATGAAACGTGATTAGATAAATATAAATTTAATGAATAAATATTATAAACTTAATGAATAAATATTATAAATTTAATGAATAAATATTATAAATTTAATGAATAAATATTATAAATTTAATGAATAAATATTATAAACTTAATGAATAAATATTATAAATTTAATGAATGAATATTATAAATTTAATAAATTTAATGCATAAATATTATAAATTTAATAAATTTAAAGAATTATTATAAATTTTATTTGAGATAGTGATATATAAGTGAAATAAAAATGAAAGGAAAGGAAATGGAGAAAGAGGATAAGAGCAAAGTGATAGGTGTTGTAGATTAAAATGAATAATCGTAATTAATTATTTATATTGAAAGTAGTTAAAAGCAATTTCTAGTTAGATTAATAGGAGTGGAACATTTTATAACCAAGAAGTATTTGAAGTGGAACGAGTACGTTGGTAAGCTAAGAATTTATTATTTGATTGTAAACGATGATTAAGTACTAAGTAAAGAGGGATTCGACAGAGAGAGCTAAGTTGCATATCCCATGATGATAAATAATAAAGTCTGTTGTTCTTCTCTGACGTATAATTAATTGGAGTTTTGAACTTATTGACTCATTAATTGGACTTTAAATTTTCTATTCTAATGTCACCTGGCCTTTTATCTACTGTTAACTGTTTAAAAGTAAAGAGTTAACGCAACAACAAAATAAAATTATTACGCGGCTTTACCGCTACAAAAGCGACTTTTCTTTACCTTTTGAGCGAAACATTTGCGTTCCGAGAGTAGAATAAGTTACATTTCTTTTGCTCCCCGCATTAAGAATCCATGTGAGTAAAAAGAAGAAAAAAATATTTTCATATCGGAAATCGAAGTGGGCATGGGAGGAAGCCAACTTCTTTTTATGTAGTTTTTCTGCAGCAAGTCAAATAGAAGCTAAACTCCTTTTCCCGGCCTCTCTGGTAGTTAAATTCCGATAACACAATTTAAATACTCAGGAGGGAAAACTTATGCTTTTTGCAACATACTCTTTTTAGCATGCGCTTTAAGCTATCTTTTTTTTTATTTTTGAAATACAGAAAGCTACTCGCATTATCAAAGAAGGGTTATGTGGCTGTGAAGGAGATGATATGTTTCTTCTGGTTGTATTTGTTTGAGAGAGGAAGTTTGAATCGTATGGCTGAGGCAATGGTATGAGTTCATGATTCGTTGAAAGCTTATGCACTTTGAGAGAGAAATTAAATTAAAAAACGCATGAATAAAAATTTCTATATGAATTGAATATATTTTATTACCAAACAATTACACCTTCTAATTAAAAAATAAACTTTTGGGGTATCTCCCTAATGCTACTCTTTTCCTTCATCTTAAATTGCAACTTAAATTCTAAATTCAGATATATCTAATCAATTTTAAAAAGTCACAGTATCCTTCAAAGCACTTATTTATTTGTGTTGTTTGAGGGAAATGTTTTCTATCAGTTCACTTTAATGCAGAATCGTATCTTTACTCTTTCAATATCGAATTATAAGTACGAAGTACATTCCGCGCACAATACCATTCTTTCTCACTTCTGCTACTCCTCTACTAACTTCGGCATAACTTCTATACCTGTTTTTCACTATCACTTCGTTACACTTCTTTGGTGAAACTTATTTGCGTAACCACGTTTCGTTTGATTGGCTCATGGTTTTGATTTTGGTAAAATTGAATTATAAAAAGTCCACAAGGTAATTTATAAAAGAGGGTGAATGTGCCATTGTCATACCTTACTATCTAAATAATACCCTTATTAATGAAACATAAATGGTTATAAAAATTACTCCGCTAGAAATAAAATAAAATTATATTAAAAATATATTTCATCCCTTAACTTATATGCTTAAAATAAAATATTCCGTATTATGAAACTTATACTTCATTATAAAAAAAAAATTACACCTTCAACGTATACTTCAAATAAAATTTTAATAAAGTATACATTTTCGGCATACTTTATTATAAAGTTTATGTTTAATAAACAATATTATAATGTCTGGTTTGTATCTGTGATTAAATTCTAATTATCCTGGGGTCAAAACTAGATGATAGGAGGCAGTTATAACCAATTATGAGAGTGGTTCATAAAAGTAATTGGTTTTGAAGAGAGTTGTATTTCTAAGGCAAATTGGTGTTGCCACTGTAGACTTTCATTTGTAGAACGGTATAAAACAAATTTTACACTGAAACACAGATTAGTTTTGATTGCTGCCTCGTCGAGTTGTCGTCGTCCTTTAGTGTCTAGTTGTCGTAGTCGATGTGAGAACAAGATTAGTTATTATACACCAAAAGCCAAGTAACAATCAAAACATTGGGGTGCTTCTGATTATTCTTTTTTAATGAGGGTATATACCGGAAAATTTATTTTAACGGTATTTTGGGATGGAAGAGCGGCTTATTCACGGACAATCCAGAATGATCGATGGACAATACTGTAGTGGGTTATCCTATTTCTATTCCTAACGAGATGCTTGACCAAACAAGTAGTTAATTTTATTTCAAAATAATTATTCAGGTTTTGAAACTCTCAATTTGATAATTACAATAAAATAAAGCCTCTACAGGGTGCTTCGAATCTAATGGCAAAAATTTAAGGGATGATAGTAAACATCTAAGCAAGCAATTTTCACTATACAACGCAAAGGCCAAAAGAAAGCAGAGAACCTCTAGATGGCGCTGTTATGGAAAAAATAAAGCGTGAGTTTTCTCCCACAACGTAATTTCTACCGTGGATTTCCGGAGACATAGTTTTTTCCTGATTACTGTACGTCGCCTTGTCTCCTGAAATCGATAGAAATGCCGACGTGTAAGTAACTTCGCGTTTTATGCTTTTCATTACAGCGCCATCTAACTGTTCACCCTTGCTCTCAGTCTATGCATTGTGGTGTAAAAATTGCTTGTTTAGATGTTTGTTATCACCACTTAAATTTTTGTGAATGAATTTCGAATCACCGTGTATTTTTGAGAATCAGAAGTCAATCAAATATAAAGTGGAAACCGAGATGCCAGTTGCAATATAAATTTAACTAGTGTCGAAATGTAGGTCTAGATCCAATGCGTCTCAGATTTGAATTCCTTATTTGTTACTATATTAAAGCTGTCTTAGCTTAAAGTTAAATAACAATACCATACAGTAGAACACTTTTTTCCGATAACAATGTTCAAAGTTAAATTTTATGTTCTGACTTCGCTATCTTACAGATAGTAGTATATTTTATTCCACTTCTCATTTAAGTCAATCCAAGTCTCTTTTATCTGCGATAAAATGAGTTCCTTAATTAGTCTTTTACATTATAATGAAAAATATGTTTTGAATTTAACATGTTCATGTGAAAAATGGAGCATTTTAAAATTGTTTCTAAATGTTAAGAGTACTAGATCGCAAATGGATGTTACATGTTACCTAACACAAATTTTCATGAAATTTGGAACAATTTTCTGTCTGGAAATGTATCCCAAGTTTCGTTCGAGTTCTTTGACATTAGGCAAAGAGAGTCTTAACGAAGCTCAAAAAGGTCTCATATATATGATATAAATTTAACTGACTCTGACTCTCCTTTAATCTCACCTCCACCTAATTATGCATTTTTAAGAAGGACCTAAAATAAAAACTATAAATTAGATGAAATTCATGCTAATGTTTAATTAATTTGCCCAAATTTAACTTCAGAAAATGGATCTGAGCTCTTGGGGAAAAAGTAGAATTAATATAACAGGAAGGAAAACATACTAAAAGGTAATGTGAATAAGTGACAACCTCATAACGTGGCATTTTAAAAATAAATAAGAAATGTTTTTAGACAGGGCAGTATTTTAAATAGAATAAATATTATGTAAAACATAGTGAAAGTTGATCTATACTTGTGTAAGATTTTAATATGAATTTTGTTTACATAATTTATAACTATTTTAAAGCATTTCATTTAGAGTTATAAATTTTCATTCTTTCAGAGTTATATGTATCAATCTTTGTTTACAGCTAAGCAATAATATTTAAACATTTTGTTCATTTTTTATACTGATTTGCTGTACAAATATCAAACTAAAATGTATCTCACCAGAGCAACTATTTTTACTGATATTGTTTCTAACAAATAAGGTTATTTCCTCAAAGAAAACGAAAACTAAAAATAAATACTTTTCCGACTTTAAATTCGAGTTTGCATTATTTTATTTAATACGAGTTTTTACTGTTTTTGCAGATAGGTATTTACTCAACTTATTAGATGGTAAGACTTAATCTCATCATGTAATAAGTTCAAAGTTGCATAATTATTTTTAATTAAGTGCTTGTTAAATGAATTTATGTTGATTATTGATAAATATTACTTAAAATATGTCTTCATAATCTTATGACGTAAGAGAGAATTAAAAACAAATCCTACTACACTTCATCACAATAACAAAGTGGGATAAGGTTGAATTCATTGATTATTTTCGTTCATTTCATTTCAGTAATAACAAGAAGCAACAGGAGGGCTAATGGCAAAGGACCTCGTAATTGTGTGTCGCGTGCAAATGACCTTCCTCGCTAGAGCTCCCTCTTCAAATTTCTATATCATACCAGTGGGAAAATTATGGACCAGATTTAACGTACATCAGCCCCACTATACTTCGGGGCTTAAGAATCAATCACACTTCTACTGCAATCCAACGTGTTTGTTGGTGTAAGAAAATATTCTAACGACATTGTGCACCATGCGTAATTTATTTAGCCTTAACGTTTTCTACAGATATTATTCGGTTTTTTCTGTTACAGACAACATACGTTTATAATTTTATTATTTTACCAATTACTAAATACCAAAGTTACTTATACTAAATTTAAAATGAAAAAGGAATGTTTAATTTGCCGGACAACCAATGTTATGTGTTAAACGTTTCGCTAAACACTTAAAAATTCATTTCATTCTCCTTTTCCAAAAAATTCGCTTAAATTACGAAATTAAGCAAATTGAAATCCTTTTTACTTGTAAATTTCAGCTTAAATTTTTTTTTCAGATCAGGCAAGGGATTACATTATCTTAAAAGATTTTGATTTTATTTGCATGAGTAAGTTTGTTTTTGGCATCCTTAACCTTATTACGAATTCCAAATTACTGTACACACTACAGCATATAAATTAAGGTAAATATTTTCCAAAAGATCTATCTTTTAATCATTTTCTCTAACATTTCCATGAAATTGGAAAATGGATTTAAACTGATTAGCACCCAAGGGGCTATTGTTTCTGTTGGATCACTTTTGGTGTACCAGATCACTTTTCAATTTTTTATTTTTTGCTTCAATTTTAATTACATTTAGCTTAAATGCATTCAATTTAATAACTTATCGTTTGCTTTAATTTTAGTTACATGTAGCTGATGTAATATTCAATTTAATAATTTATCTTTTCCTTTAATTTTAATTACGAGAAATTGATATGATATTCAATTTAATAATTTATCGTTTTCTTTAATTTTAATTTCGCGAAAGCTTACTATTGTCCATTTCTGGATACTTCACAGTTTAGTTTCATTCTTACATTTAATTGAGTAATTTAATAATAGTTATAAAAAAAAGCGCACTTTGAGTGTCTAAATCTGTTTTTTGCAAAACTTTGCATAAAACTTTTTTCATTTTCAATACCTTTTCCTTTAATTACAACCATTGACCCATTTACTGGTGTAATTTTTTTAAAAACACTATTTATTAAAATTTCGAAAAACAACAGAAAGAAAAAAATTGTAAAAAAAATTCGATGCAAAGTTTTACAAAGAACAAATTTAGCAACCCAAGGTGCGTTTCTTTTATAATTATTATTAAATTACTAAATTAAATATAAGAATAAAAGTAAACGATGAAATATCGATAAATGTATAATAGTTAACCTTTCCGGTATTAAAATGGAAGAAAATGATAAATTATTAAATTGAATATATTAAAGCTAAATGTAATTGTACGTGAATTTGAAGCAAACGATAAGAAATTGAAACTGAATTTGGTACACCTGAAGTATTCCACCTAAATCAATAGCCCTTTGGATGGCTAAAAATGTATTCTCTGAAAAGTATTCGTGAACTCCAAATTTGATGAAAATCATGGGTGTAGACAATATTTTTCAATCTCCATGGTTAACCTGAGCTAGCACCTCCCTCTCTAAACTTCCACACCTCACCAAAGGGAGGACTTGGAACCTCGACAGATTTAAAACACATTGGCCCTGCTATACAGCGGATCTTTAGTGGCATCAGGGCTCCAACCCCGACTCGACGAAAGTCTGTCCACAATTCTGCAACTATGACCACTGGGCTATCGCAGTCACTAGATCAAAAAATAAAAACTTAGTAATAAATCAGAACCAAAATAAAAATTTTATCATCGAGATCCAATAATTGGTCAATAACTTTGTTGCGCTCCCCTCTAGTATTTCCTTCTCTATCCATTATATATCTAATGTACAATAGTGATGTATTAATAAATGAAAGAATAAAAAGCCACACGGTGTTGATAGCTTAAATCTGAAAAAAATCATTTGACACCATCTCCGGGAAGGATTGCTATACGCGTCTGATCTAGCGTTTCGTATAACAACTAAATAGATAACTTACCGATCCTATCGGCTTTGAGTCTTTTGAAAATTTATAGTAGAAGATCCAATTTACCAAACCAAAACAGATTTTCCTGATTGTGATTTGATCACTTCTCATGCTTAATAGGATAGTCTCAATTCCTTCATTTAAAGCTTCAGCTCTCTACCACTAACTTACTTCCTAAACAATGAACACTCATATTAAGTGCTTTACTGCATATCCATGCGTCTTTGCAATCCTAATCAATACGCATAAATAATTCTGATCTCATCTACATGATAAACTTTTCACTTACTGGACGATAATTTCAGATCAAACAATATCATTTTAAAAGTTTCAAAATGTTAGCCGAAAGGTGAAAGACGGTAGAAACCATGTTATAACGTAGAATTAGAAATGTTAAATTGTGTACACGGTGCTTGATTTTAAAATTATAAATATTTGAATGCTTTTTTTTTCTTTAGATCTGTATACGTGATCAAATATTGTGTTTGAATATTCAAGAGATGTATTTATGTGAACAATGAAATTATCATGAATAATTCTTTTTAACTTGCAGTGTTTTTTAAATAATACTTTTAACTTAATTTATTTTATTGAAATTTGACTTTGAGATGTATTTCATAACAGCCCTCTGGCCACATTCCTCAATAAATAGAACTGGATAGACCATATCGAAACTTATTTGAAAAATCAAAAATCGAAATTTTTTAAAACACCAGTTTGCTGACGTCATCATTTTAAAATATTTTTAAGTTCTTACTGAGGTATTAATTTAGTATTTTATCAATCTATTCTTTTCATAAGTTAGAGTAAAGCAATAATTTTAGAACAAATCTTCGAATATAGAATTAACACAGAAAATAACATAGAACGTTCCGTGTTCTTTTACCAAATAAGAGTTCTAATAATCAACTAAATTCTCGATCACCAAAATTTAAATAACTGAATCTTATTTGTGACATCACGAAATTTTATTTCACTCCAGTATCAGTTTTGACAAAATATTTGCCCTGGCAGACATCATAGAGGTTACTTTGTTTATACATTTTTTTTTCCTTTTCAGGACTCTCTCAAACTACATATATTTTTCGGTGAGGCGCTGAACACCACCACCTGTGGTGAGGACTGAACATAGAACATTTAATATAACAAAGAATTATCACATTCTAGTTTTAAACATTGAAGATTTCTTTCCCAAAAAGGGCTTTGAAATCATTTTCTAACAACTTTACTAGAGACTTTATCTCATTAAAAAATCTCAGCTTATCTGGTTCTTTTTATTGTGAGAAATTACTTGTGCATTGCAAATATAAAATTCTAACCAAATAACGGAATGCATAGATATCGTTTCTTAACTTTTAACATTAAGCTTTATAGCCCTTAATATAATTCAAAATATTTCTAATTTTATTTCAGAAATTCTCAACTGTTACAATGCTATGAAAATGTTGTAAATCAAAATACTAGAAAAATAATAGCAATACATTTATTTTATTTGCATCATTTAGTACTGAGTTTCAAAACTATAGATTTTCTATTTCATAATTACTGAATACTTTAAATTGGTTACATTAGTAAAAAAAATATTCTAACTAAAAAATTTTTTCACTTGAAATGAAATCGATTTGTGTAGCTGACTGCTATATACTTTAGTAAATGTACGAACAATAAGACTTAGAAAACAAAAATTAAATTAGTTTTATCATTATATAAAATGATGCATGCAAATGTTATTTTTATAAACACTATTCATGACAAATCTTACTAAATTTCATTTTGTACAGTTTGGATATCATGAAATGCTTTATATACAGGCTCCTTATGTTACAATACAGATGCAATACTCACTGTTTGTACATTGTCTAGCTGACTATTGGTTGTCTAGACTATTGTTTAATGAAATGATTGTAAATAGTCAAGAGCTCGATGGGAAAGAGAAAATTGTATTGGTTTGTTCCTCTACTGGCAAATATTCCCTTTCGAGATTTGTAGATAATCTAAATAAAAATTCTCACGTAATTTTCAAAACGAAAGACACCAAAATATTTGCATTAAAAGTATTAATCTCAATGCAACTCTATGTTACTTCTGTTCTAAAAAACTATATAACTAAATTTCTATAAGTCGTTATACATCAAAGCCCTTATTGCAGAGCATAAAATTAATAATCTAATTATAAGTTTAAAAATATTCATTCCTATTTCCATCAATAATGGTTAAATTATTTCTTAAGAATATTGTTATCTGTCTGCAATTGAATGCACAAAAGATCTGTAATCCCCACACCCTTCTTACCCATTGAAGTTTGGAAATGTCACTGAAATATATCTTCGGTATTTCGAGAAAGGTTTTCAAATATTTGTGGTTTTATGCTAGTAATATTTAATATCTCCATGATAATTTTAATACATTGGAATGCAAAGAAAGTCTCCTTGATCAGATACTCATACTTGACTGGATAACAAAACGAACGGTTAAACGGAATTACATGGATTACGCAATCTGTAATCAACTAATAGAGTTGGGATGATTATAAAATGAACTCGCGAAAAATAACTGTTAACTTGCAACAAGTATTTTAAAACAGGATAATTGCAAAAAAACGTGCATGTCGTCAAATGGGAAATAGGTAAAATTTTCCCAACTGAAATGCCAGTTGAACATATTTCTGTAAAGAGAGCCTTTACTGTATCTCAATTTGATTTAAAATGAAGAACTTCGAGAAATTTCGGTCGCCTAACTTATACGTGAAATCTATTTTTTAATGAGCTTTTGGCGGATACTGCACAATTAATTGTTACAACTTGAAATCACATTTATTAACAGAACAGCGCGTGGGGGAAGTATTTAATCAGTATATAGTTTATATATATATATATATATATATGTACTACTTAGAAAAATTTTCACATTGAATTTAAATGTTGAAGACTTACATAAAAAATTAATTGAAAGTTCGCATGAATAATACAAATTGGATAAATCAAAAGTAATAGTGCAAATGAAAAGACTAATATCCGTACAAAAATTGCAAAGTATCTCATTTCCTTAAATATAGTGGCCGCAGTAGCCTAATAATCCTGATCGTGAACTCTCAGCCGGCGTTGCTTAAGTCGAGTCATGGGGATGCCAGTAAGGACTCTCCGTTAAGCGTGTCTGATGCGCTTAAATCTGTGGAATCTCTGAGTCTTCCCATTTCGTATGGTGTGGCCGTTTGGAGAGGGATATGCTAGTTCACGTGTCGTCCTCGTCGCTCACTGAGGCTCAAAATTATGAAGTCTGTATTCAATAGCTCTCGAGTGGCTTGTAAATGCAACGTTTTCAAACAATCAATCAACCTAATATATAAACAAATATTCCACCAAAATATATATCTATTGTTTTAACATGCGCGAGAAAACATTGTTAAGGTTTAATTATTACTAATAAATAATGTAGGTAAAAGTTAATGTGCATATTAATTGATCCTTAGGTTCATAATTTTGTAATACTGCCACTTATGTTGATATGTTTGGTTTCATAAAGCCTGCATTATCGCCGTGTTTTTATTATGCTAAGTTATCATTAAGTTTTAACATTTACTATATATATTTATATAGAAATTTAATTTTTAGTTATTATCTTTTAAAGCTTTTCTTATTAAAAACCATCCGCTGTTACACATTTCTCCTATCGTTTTTTTTTTTTTTCATTCTAAAGCCGTTATTGTAGAACTCAGCAGATTTAAATCTACTTTTTCCTTTCTGCAGGTTACTTCAATCTATGGCTTCCTGTAGTGGAAAAGATCAAAATAAACAACTTTAATTTACAAAATGATGTACAAAAGAATCAATTAGTTTGCAGAACATATTTTACACATATAGCTTGGTTATTTCTAAGTAATAAATAAAACTTTACGATGCCCTCCTTCAGCCATATCTTACAAAAATCGTTTACGAAAAAAAAACCTTTCATAATCAAGTATATCAAATCTGTCGAGGCTCCAAGTCCTCACGTTTGTGTGGTGTGAAAGTTAGAAGAGGAAGGTGCCAACTCACAAAGCTGTCATCCTCGTTACTTGACTGAAGTTCAAAATTACGAACTCCGTCGCTAATAGACTTCGTGTTACTTGTAGTGCAATGTCAATAAAACCAATCAATTGATATATACTTCTGTTTATGATATATAATAATCTTTAATATGAAGGTATACTTAGAACATTGCATCATCGAGAGACCTGTCCCTGAATTATGGGTAGTAATGTAACTAGAAACTATTACAACATAGAAGAGTGCTAGCACAATAGAGGTTACACTAACGGATACAGTTATCAAAACGTAATAGTAAATAAAGTCTTTTCATTCAGTTAAGCAAAAACATATTTATATTTCAAACACAAAAACGCACAATAGTTAATGAATAACTTCATAGCCATTTCATGCTTTTCGTTATTTCACGCAGGTTTTGTTTTGTTCATACAATAAAAACTACTCATATTATAACAGTAATAAATTATTCATAAAAATTCTAATTCTACTCTCTCAATTAATAATATTTATAAAAATTCTTTCAATATTTAATGAATAATAAAATCTTAACACATGAAGTAATTAGATCACATGTTTCAAACTAAGTTACTTTTATAAAAAATAACGGTACTTTTTTGTAAAAAATGAAAAGAACATAATTTATAATTAATTGAATGACGAAATTAATATGCTTAAAAAAGAAAAGCAAGTATCAATTAAAAAAACATTTGAAACACACGAATTAATTTAAATAAAAGGAAAGGCGTGCAATGAAAAAATATGTTCGCACAAAAAAAAATTCCATTCATCCTAATATAAAAAATAAATGGAGGTTTCCAGGAAAGAAAATGCTATAAAAGACTAGAATATACCTTTTGAAAATAAAATATATATATTTTACTGGTGTTTTTTCTCTCTTTTATTGAAATAAATTCTTGCAATACATCATTCTAGAGCATTCCACATATTTTCGGTCTTTCGAGAAAAATCAATACTATTTTTTCTGTACTTTTAAATGCTTACTTTTTGGAGGATTTTGAACGTGAAACATCTGTATTTCCTTTTTCAATAGGAAAACAAAATTTTGCAAAGTTTAAGAACTAATTTTAAGGTAATGGTAGACTAAATTATTTATTTGAACTCTTGATTTTTTTTCTTCAAAAGAATTACGGAAAATCTCAGTAAGAAAGATATATTAGGGCCAGGGCTGGTCCGTGGTATGAAAAATCCGGGTTAAGTGGAGATTGGGAAATAAGGAAACAAAATAAAATACGCTTATAGAAAATTATCTTCATATTGAACTGCAGCGGCTCTCTTCAATAACAACGACAGAAGTTAAAACGCCATAATAACTGGCTCAAATGAGACGTCTCATTATGTCTGGTTGATAAAGGTGCAACAAAAAGCGAACGGTCAATTTTTCATCGTACTTGGCTGTCCAGGGTTCAAAACGCCACTGGCACCCGAAGATTAACAGCTCTCCCCATCAACAGGGTTGAAAATCACTAGCGCAGAAGTGGTGACCCAGAACTTGAACACTAGATGACAGCATAGCATATAACTACTGGTTGCATATGCCCTCGAAACAAAACACTTGCCTTTGTGTGTCTAACTAAGACAACTACACATAAAGTGATTTCCCGACTACTGCGCACGTGTCGGTGAGACCAGCCACTCAACTAGAGGTAGCCACTGATGTCAAATGGAAAACTGTTCCAAGCGAAACTCAGTATAACAGGTAGGGGATCGAAAACCGATTGCAGTTATGGTTGGTAAAACGAACTTTTCTACAAATATCAATTTAAATGTTTCTCTTCGTATCATCACGTTGATGATGGAAGGGGGAGTATTCAGTGTCATAAATTGAAACAAGAACAATACCATAAATTGAAATTCCCTAATAGCTAGCCCTATAGAGATGTCTCTCTTAGTCTGATTAGTAAAGGGGCAACAAAAAGGGACCGGTCTTTTTTTTTACACCCTGCTCCAGGGTTCGATACGCTCTTCGGTTTCCATTCTCAACTACTCTCTGCCCCTCTACTATCTCAAAATCACTCTAACGCCGATAAACAAATCCAAAATAAATCATGTTTACTGAAGATAAAAACCTTGATTTTGAAAACAGTAAATGCACTTTTCAATTTGTCTTATTGTATTTTCCAACTGGATAAATGTATCACTGTATGATATTGGACACTGGTGATAAAAGGTGTAATCAAATCTTTGTTGACTTTTAGCACAGAATATTTGTACTCCCCCCCCTTCCATCCACACTTCCCTTACATGCATTCATAGTTGTCAGATGAATTGAGCTGAAATATTTTTTTTCAAAAATACATGGATAAAACAAATAAATACTACTCTGGAAATTAGTTAATCACTTCTCAAATTTATGCGGGAAAAAAATTCTTCGTGAAGACCGATCTGGTTATTTAAGAAAATCCGAGTGTAAAGGGTTAGACTGAATGAGGCCTTTCTGTGCATTCATTGATTAAAGTCATTTTAAAGCAAATAGTTGCATAAGCAGTGTTATTGAATTTAAAATAAATAATATTTTATACATGATGTTAAAAGATTTTTTACCAGCGCTATTAATTGATGTAACCACTGTGAAAGAACTTAAAAATATTAGATAATATTTTGCGAATATTTATACTTACGAAATAGTATAAGGTGATTAAAATTATTATTTTACAATTATGTTTTGAACTTTTGGTAGTACATTTATTTATATATGTTTTCATTATTTTGATTTTAATTTACAAATTTCCTTTATTTATTCGTCAAAATTGCATCAAATATCAGGATGAATAACCTTTTGCTTTATTAATGTTTTGAATACGTAGGTGTTAATCATTAATATAATCATTCGCAACCGGTGGTTTTCGTTGAGTCGTGGGTTCGAGTCCTGATGAAGCTTGAGACTCGCTCTGTAACAGGGGCTGATGCCCGTTAAATCTGTCAAGGCTCAAAATCCACTCGTTGGCGAAGTGTAGAGAGGAAGGGGCCCAGATCAGGTGCCGTCGTCGTCACTTGACTGAAGTTCAGAATTACGAGTTCCGTCGCAAATAGCCCTCGAGTTGCTTTTAGTGCAACGTTAATAAAACCAATCAGTCAATCTTTTTTTTTTTTTAAATATTTAAATGCGGGAAATAATACCTATAAAAATTTGAAATTAATTACATTATAATTATTGACTCAGGATTCCTTCGAGGAAATATTTGACGTTGGGCTATTCACAATTTTCTCTCCACTAACTTAATGAAGGTTTTGGTAATTTGAATTACATAAAATTACAATTCCTTCCCAACTGAAATGAAACATAATTAGATAAATTAGATGAAGTTAAGCAATGTAGTGAATGGTATTATAGGTAGTGCTATTTAAGAGAAATATAATTGAAATAGAAGAGAAGAGAGAAGGAGGATAACGACAAGATGATATAAAGTGTAAGATAGGAATGAATCATCGTAATCAATCGCTTAGATGGAATAAATTCAGAATTGAAGTACAAACATAGGAATCTGTTATTATTGAGAAGTGGTTGATCCAAAACGAGGGATTTTGTAAGCTAAAACTTTATTATTAGAATACAAACTAATATTAACTGAGTTAAGAGGGATTTGAGAAAGAGCGGCCTTGCTCATTCATCAGTACCAGTACAAATGAAGAGTTTTTTTCCTTCTCTTACGTATCATCATTTGGAATTTAAACTTATTGGTTATTTAATAAGACCTTAAGATCGCTGTAGAATTAAATAATGAAGGCAATACGTCACAAATATATCATTCACTTATGTTCTATTCTAAGGTCACTTTATGATTTTTAGATTTTATGAATTTATTTTGCATTCTCTAATTAATAGATTAAGGAACAGATATTTATGATGTGTTGCCAATAAAACATTTTTCAATTTAAAATATTACGTTGATTCAATTCTATGACTTTGAAAAAAATTATTATTGTTTAATTAAAATTTATGTGTTATAATGCTGATTCTTAAGATTAATAAGTCATTTAAAAGAAATTATTATTCTGTAATTTTAAAGAGTAATACATTGCTATCAAACGTACTTCTGAATTTAATTTTAATCGGTATGGACGCTGTTTTTGTAATTAAGTGAACGTGAGACTCAAAATGAGAAAAATTTTACCTTTTTGTCGAATGATCATGTAATTCCTTTTTTAATTATATATATATATATATATATATATATATATATATATATATATGTATGTATGTGTGTGTGTATGTGTAGGATTTTCCAGCTAATTACTAAGTAATTAATTTTATTTTCCAATGTACTGTAAAACCAGTTCCTCCGATACTCGATAGATGACACCACGAATCAGAGTCATGTGATAAGCTCATGCAGCACCACCTATTCCAGAACAAAAACTGAGTGACATTTCGTTCTCGCTCTTTCCCCCCCCTTTCCGCTTCTCTTCTTCGCATTACCCGCGTCGGAAGTAAACCTCAAACGCCAGAGCGCGTACCAACGCCCTTCGCCAATATGGATTAAATGATGCAGCCATCTATCTTTATCCGACGAACTGCCAATCCGTCATATCATAGTGTAAATACTTTTCACTCTTCATCATCTCTCCTAATAAACAAGTAAAGATACTATGAGCCTCATCATTGAATTTCAACAACACATTGGAATTCGGTAATGGAACTACCCCCCTAGACAACCAGCCCTTTGCGTAAGAGCAAACCATTGCAGATTCGGGTTGAACAATCTCATCAACCCGCTATATATATATATATATATATATATATATAATGCCCTCCAATCTTTAGTTATATTTATAATTTTTGGACTGTTATAAATTTTTGGTTTTACTTTTCGTGTATATTTAAATTACTATTTCAATATAAAGTTTAAAATAAGGAATTCATAAAACTTCTACTCAATTTCAAACAAGTTTCGATACATGAAATTTAAAACCTAATCTTAAATAGAGATTGGAAACATGAATCTGAAATTATACGTTTGTGAATACTTTTTTCCGTTGAGAAATGTTTAAATAAACTGTAAGATATTCAGAACTTTATGTGTGATAATTTTTATTTTATTCTAAAAAAAAACAATTTAAAATTTTGTCAGTTACAAATAAAATTTAAGTCTCAAAGATCATTTTGGATGAAAAAAAATTTATTTTTAAAACATGAGTCCGTTCAAAACGAAAAGCCTTTAAAACATTCCAAGGACCTTGTAAGAATATTATGTGAACGAAAAACTTCATATAAACGTTAACATATAAGGAAGGTCTTTATACGTTAATGTTCTAATATATAAAGTCCTCAGAAGACTGAAAAAGTTATCCAGTTAGAACAATCTTTATTGTTGCTTGTGCATAATTAATTATAGTTTTTACTAAGCAATACTTTTTCGAAAATTTAGTTTTTTTGTGTTCAGAGTCTTTAAATAAAAGTCGAAAAATTGAAACGTTGTTTGCATCCACATTTTAAAATTAATTAGCAATCAATGACACTTTTAAGAAACATTGCTATTTCTTTAATCAATTGAGCATTCAAAAAATATGTTATTATTATTTCCCGAACACAAACTAAAGAATAATCCTGCTAGGTTAATATCGCGAAATATCATACATGCATATTCTCCCAAAAGGCTATTTTCACGTTAACACTTTCATTAAAAGCCATCTCACAGCGCGCCATTCAGTCCCATTGATTACTCAGCGGCGTTCTACAACAACTTGGCGACATTTTCTTCTAAACGCCTTCAATTAGAATCAGCCAAGGCCCAGTCAGCACTTTTATTTTTAAAGCCTTCAAGTTGGCGGTGGAAAAGGAAAACAGCAATTAGGGTTGAGGGGGCTCAAATTCAAATCGTGATTCGTTAAAAGAGGCTTAAAAAAATTATTCGCTAATTATCGTAATTAAACTGATTTTAATGACCGTACTCCGTAGGATTTGGACGGCGTACCTTTCCTTCAAATGACAAGGAGGATAAGATCCTTAACTTAAAATGGAAATGCGAGGTTATTAAGTAAGGATATTTTTCCCTAGATGCTAGGCTTAAACTCTGTTTTGGGTCTCCCTTTAAATAAATTAATATTGAAAGATGTGTAATGAGCATTTATCGTGAATTGATTTCTATCTTTCACAACTGCTGTGGGAAAGTATGTTTATCTTGCATATTAATAGAGATAACTCGGATGGGGAGAAAGAACCATTTGATTATTATTAAATATCTTCATCTTATTTGGAATACTTTACCTGAGGACGAGATAAAGCTAATTAGAATTATAGAATATAAAGTTTAAGATTATGTTAAGCAAATCGGAATTTTGAAATGATTTATATATGTAAATAATTTAATCAAATAAATGTTTAAAGATTTTTTTATTAATTATATTTCTAAATAAATTAGATGCATTTACTTATCATCTGCTCTTAATAATTTATGATCTACTTTTATATTATTGTTAATTACACACCAAAGGGGCTAATGTTTTAGGTAATTCATTGATTGGTCATCCGACCAATTATTAAAATAAAGTGTGCAATTCAAGTAATTTGTGTTTTCATTTATGACAAGCATAATTACATTTAACTTAAAATACATTCAATTTAATAATTAATCGTTTACTTTAATTTTAGTATCTGAAAAAAGTATTATTGTACACTTCAACATTTTATAGTTTACATTAATTGTAATATCTGAAAAGAATATTATTATCCACTTCAATAATTTATTGTTTGTTTTAAATCCAATGTTTTATTAAACAGTTTAATTATTATATTTTAAAAAAAAGTTATATATATAGTATCTTTGATGGCTAAATCTGTTCTTTGCAACAATTTGAATAGAATTTTTAAATAACTTTTTATACATTATTTCAGAATTACCCACCATTATTATTTCTGCCTCTTAAGTTGTAATCTTGGCATTTATAATAAAATCAAGAACACTTGTATTTTGAAAATTTATTAAGGATTATGTCTCTCCGGAGAAAAAAAAATTTGATTCGATTGAATTTTCCCTTTCAACTTTACTATCGACTTGTTTCTTTTTTTTTTTTTTTTTAGAATTTTGATTCAAATTCTGTAAAAAAAATACATAAACAAAGCATATTTGAAAATATAACGTGTAACTTTGAAAATGAAATATGTTTCTTCAAAACCTTTTGCATGAAATATTTAAGAAGAAATTGACATATATTTTTTTTAATTTTATCTAAATTGATGTGGGAACAAAGAATTTGAAACTATGATTGAAAATTATCATTTCTAATTATGTCATAATGAAAGAAATCGACTTCGAATTCTAGATTCTCCCTCTTTCACACACAATGTTAAATCTGAAATTAACAAAAATATTATTTTAAAAAACTGATTTAATAAAATGAAATTGAACTTTTTAACGTATAATGAATCAGACGTTGCAAATTCCTTCAATAAATTCAATTAAGAAAATTTCAAATACCAAATCTTCAATGTTTCGAATATTTATTGAAAACGCTTAAAAATATCAATTTTTGCTTCAATAGTTTCATCAAACACCAACTTAACACTATTGATATACCATTATTTAAACGAATTCTTTCATCGCCTTTCATCATCAAAAATATTTAATTCAATTTGTATCAGTTCTCAATTCTGTCTTAAATAAAAATGTGAATTTTGAATCAAAAGAGATTCCATTCTTCTTATTTAATTAGAATACCATTTTTACCACTGATTTCATGGCTTATGAGCGAAATTCTAGGCTTATAAGTTTTTGTTTTTGAAAAGACAGTTTTATAACATGCTGGTCTAAGGCTTCTTCTTTTAAAATAATTTTGAGAAAAACTAGATAACTATTTTGCTTAAATAAGTCAAAATGGTACTTAAAACTATATTATATTAAGATTATAAAATACTCAATGTAAAATTATGCTATATTTTTGTCCCTCTGAACTATACGCATTCCAGTGAATTCATAAGAACTTTATTCAAATTAGCTGATATTTCTTTTAATTTTTAGGAAGTAGTTTTTAAAAATATAAATTTTTCTTGAAAAAGTAAAGAACTGTTTTTACTATGATATATGTAAAGTATAGAGCAAATAAAATTGAGTGTTTAAGAGAGAAATGGAGATTTTGTTTATAAATATAAGTGGAGATAATTTATAAAATTATAAATATGTATTACATAAATATTCAAATTTTACTCATATATTTAATGAATTTACTATAGAACTCAAAATATTTTAATGCCTTTAGAGGCTCTAGAAGTTAAATGAATAATATACATAAATTAGATAACTAATACAAAAAAAATTAACAGTATAAGAATGTATTTTAACAATTATAGAAATTTTTCACAGACGTTATAAGTAAATACTATTAGTAAAAATATTCAAATGTAACATTTCAAATCATTTGTAATTACAATTTAACAAAAATTAAAAGTTTCTAGTCCAATTAAAATTTAATTAATTCCACATTTTTTAAATGAAATATAAATGTCAATACAGTGAATTAAAAAAGTTTTATAAAATAACTTTAATCTTTACTTTAAATTTCAAGAGACGCAAACATTTCTGAAATAATAAACATTCTCAAAAACAGTAATATTACTGTATCCATTTCAAATGAATACCCAAAACAAAATATTCACTTATTTCGACCCAATCAATGCATTTTTAAATCCAAAACAATTAAATATCATTTACGGAACTCATTAACAGATACCAGAAAGTAGTTTAATTCATTAAAATCAAAATTAGTCAGAGTACATAAAAGCTTAATTTCAAAAACACGAAAATTAATTTTTTTCCCTCTCTCTTCTTTATACTTTAACTCTTTTCAGCTACGTTTGATTCTCCAACACGGCGTAAATAACTTTTTAAAAACCAAAGAACTCTTCGTTTAAAATGGATTCTAATAGCGTTAATAACCTCCAGCTATTTACTCGAGCAACATTACGACTCGAAAATCTGGCAACAGAATAAGCTCTTCAATAAAATGCTTTTCGAATATTAACCAAGAAAAGCGTAAATGGCTCTTTTGAAAGAACATTAAAAATTCTCCGGTCCTGAGGTTTTTTCCCCCCGGATACGGTGTTGAATACGGGAAAGTGATACTTTCAGTTGACAGCAGGAATATGGAGGAATTCTGCGTTATTTCTTTAAGTTTTCGTTTTCATTAAAAGGAAGAAATGTTCGGTGAAATTGGACATTTGTCTTTGAGGTTGAGAAGGTGCATTTTAAATCCTCTCCGGGCAAAAGTTGAATATGTATATTTTCAGCTCATTTTGGATCATTACTATGCGTGCCTCGCAAGTAAAATTCGGGGGAGAAATTTTAATATTAACTCAAGTGTGCATTGATATGCTTCGAAATTCTTCCCAAATTCGAACATTATTCCTAAGTTTTGACTTTGCAACTAACTTAGCTGAATGTATCAATTAAAGAGTGTACTAGCAAATAGCGTTAAATTCTCTTCTTAAAATTCCATCTGGTAATAGGGAGGGAGGGGGGAGATGACATGATAATTAAACTTTTGCTCAAAAGTGACTTGGATCATTTCGAAACACTTGTGTCATTTAATTTCTCTAGTTCGTAATTCAGTTTTCTCAGATTCACAAGATTAGGAATTAAAATTAAGTCCGAAATTTAATTATGTCGCATTAAAAAGGTGACAGTGTGTAATTAACTATGAAATCAAACTGCATTATTCGAGTTTTAATTATTCCAAGTTTCGTATCGGTAAACAGCTGCCTCCACCAGCCACACGCGCAAAAGCTTTTAAAAAGTTCCGAAAGTTTTCGTGCACTGAAGTGTTTCGAAAATTTTACTGTGCAACGAGAAAAGGTTTTTAAATTTTGCACGAACTTTACGAAAAATATGTGGAAATTCGTTTTTATTATAATATTATAATACGTTTAGTGTTGCAGAGAAATTTACAATTGTTTTCTCAATATTCTTATCGACTTTATGAAATCCTTTTCAGAGGTGATGAATACGTTTTTTTTTTCAGATAAGCAAAGAACTGCCTTGTTTATAATAGTATTAGTTATTCAATATTTTAAAAAGTCTTATTTAAATTCTTAAACTTTAGTACTTTCAATTGCCCCTGTTTAGAAATCTACACAAAAATTGAAAATGATAGTCAAAAAATATATATCGATGGCATTTTTATATGACGTCACTGCAATAAAATAATCTGCTTGCATTATGTCAAAGTATTATACAAATATATGTTTATCAAAACATTTTGCTTACGTTTAAAATAATTCTCATTACTGAGAAATTATTTTAACAAATCTATAAATCTACTTAAAAATAGCTGACGTAAGAGAGGGTATCGTAAACCTTTAATTATTACTAAGGAGTAACCGAGATATCTGGATAAAACTTTTTCTGCATATTATTTATCCTTATGAACATAATGTTGTAAATTACAGCTATTCATGTTGATTTATTTGGTTTCAGGAACCCTTAGATTAAAATAATTCGTAGAATCGTAAAACTTTAATTATTATCTCCAGCTATGTAAAGGTTTAATTACTACTAAAAATAATTGAGATAGAAATTTAATTTTTTATTTATAATTCCTAAGAGTTCTCTCTCTCTCTCTAACATAGTAATCCTTCAGAATTATTTATTTCTCTTAGCTCTTCTTAATCTTTCGAACTCTATATTAACGCGTATTACTTCAATCTACGGCTTCCTAAAACAAACAAAATCAACAATAATAGCTGTGATTTATAGTATTGTATACATAAGATTATATTAGTAGGTCGAATGAACTATTTTTCAGATATCTCTTGGATATTTTTTAGTAATGATTAAAACTTGAAGATACTCCTACGTATTAGCACATTTGAATCACATAATTAAGTAATACATATTATTATCAACCTTTAAAAGACTAATCATTACTTTTTCTATCTAGAGTGTGATTTAAATCTAAAGAGCCTAATTATAACTCAAAGAATTGGGAAATCAAAATTTTTAATCTTTGTCTAGAAATACCAATTTACTGTACTACAGTAGCTCTATTCATCTAATTATTTAATGAGGTTAATTATTTCTTCTCGTCTCAAAGGTCCCTAATCATAATCAACACACCTTGTGACGTTAAATTTTGTTCTGACGAAGAGGTCGGTACTTGAGATAGCCTTATCCCCTCCCCCATCGACCTAATGTGAGGATTTTCCACCACAACAGATGCATCAACCTCTCTACGCGACATCAAGAGGTTAAAAAGGATGTTATAAATCAGAAAGCGTAAAGATGTTTGCTTTTAAAAACTTTCATTATTTATCCATTTTCTGATAACGCTTTTCTGTACCCTCTCTGAAATTTTAAGAATTTTCAGATGTGTGTGTTAATAATTTTAAGCTTGATAATTATTTCAACAAAGGAAAAATTCTATTGCATCGGTTGAAAGACTGCAGAACAAAAAAAATGGAAACTATTTTTGTATATCTGATCTTGTGACTAATAGGAATATCAGGAAGATGTTTACTTTATACTTTCCAAGAATCGAACAATTATTTTCTATTTGAAATTAACATTTTTAACTTAAAAAAACCTTTTAAGACCCATTAAGTTACTTGAAAAGTATATTTCAGTATATCGTGGATTACAACTGCTATCCACAGAGGTCTTGTAAACCTAAAACCAAAAAAAGGGGAGAATGATAAAAGGAATCATCTCACTTTAAATAAGTCGAGACTTCGAAATCTTCTAGTTAGAGTGTTAAGAATGTTAAAACAGGGATTTCATGTGAGAAATCGTATTACATTATCTTCTTCAAAGTTATAACGCGTATTAGCTCTAAATGAACAATAAAATATAATATTCTATGAAATGGTTATTGTAAATATAATCGTTAGTAATTAAAGAATACATGGAGAGTCTCAATATTTTGCGAACAATTAATATGCATTCCTTAGGCAAGAGGAAGTGATTTGAGATCTCAATCCAGTCGAATTTCCTTCTCGAAAAACAATGAAATTGATGTACATTAAACATTCTAAAATTACTAATCCCTTACGTTTGCCTGATTTTAAAATTTTAAAAGTAAAATTTAAGCATTAATAAGACTTTATTAGTTTTTGAAACTCAGAATTTTGAGATGCATTGGCTATATTAAGCGAAAAATTGTTACTTCGTCTTTAAGAGTTTTTCTGCCACTTTTGGAGGAAGAGCTTTCTACCCGAAGGCAGAGAAGAGGTCGATTGACCTGAAGTAACACAGAAGAATCAATCCTCAAGCTGTCGGTCCGAATAAAACATCCCCGGTCTTGTAATGCAATACTTTTAACAATCAAGCCAAAATTAATTCCTCTCAGTGTTAGCTATCAAGGTATTTTAATTTCTGTCGCTATTGAAGTGACCCACTGCATGCTCCCCTTCCAAAGTAATGATACAGAAGGGAATTTCAGAATGATTTTTTAAAAACAAGTTTGCTTTTTCCTTCAATTACAACAATTGACGTACATTCCTTCCTTATTGTACTGAGTGTCCTTGGATAATTACTTTTTGAACTCTTGGACTATCCCTAGTTGAGATGGCGAGTCTATTTGACGCTTGCACCGTTTCTGGTTTATCACTAGTCTACTATTTATCATTTATGGAATCGTATTTGTTTGTTTATTGAATGTTTGTTGGGTTTTGAAAAGAACGGAGCAACAAAGGCTATTATCTCAGCTAATGATTCTATTTGCTTCTTTATTAAATATTTTTGTCAATTTCCGGCCATCACAAAAGGTCTTGAACAAAAGGACAGTCAAAGCACTTTGCACTTTTCAAAAAGTATATAGAAACAGATAACGTGATTGAATACTAAATTCCTATATAGTTAATGGATATCAGAAATTTTATATGATGGGTCTTAAATGGAAACGAAACTTGAAATCATGACTTGACACCACTATTATGGCAGCTTAATTATACCCTTATAGAAAGTCAATGACAACCATCCCTCTTCACAATGTTTAGCTATTGCCTGATGATGAATTTAACAACTGAGCTCGTTACCCATTCCCCATATCGAAGCCACAAAAAGTGGCTAGTCTGGACGGATGAATTTAAATCTTGCCCTCTAAGCAACGTTCAATTGAAGAACATGGTCGAACCCTCTACTCTTCGGTATAGGGAATCAATTCAATAAACAAAGTAACGTGAAATAAGTAATAGTATAAGATGTACACAATTGTTTGATTAATTATTAACATCGTGCTTGGATGCAACACGAGAGCCATTGACAGCAGACTCCGTAATTTTGAATCAAGGTTGAGTGACGTGGACAACTCCTGAACTGGCACCCTACTATCCTAACTACCACAACATCCCAAAATGAAGACTTGGAGCCCCGACAGATTTATTATACATCAGCTTCGCTTCACGACGTGGCTGCAGTATCCTAGTATTAATGATCACGGACTCGCGGTAGGGGTTTTTTCGTCGAGTCAGGGGCTCGAACTTTGATGCCAGTAATAACACACCTTGTAGCAAAGATGATACACGTTAAATCAGGTCCTCCATTGGAGTAGTGTAGGAGCAAGGAGAGGAGGTGCCACAGAGCAGATGTCTTCCGTGTCACTTGACTGAGACTCAAAATTACAAGGTCTGTCTTTTATAGCCCTCGTGTTGTCTCTCCAAGCGTCGTTAATAAACAATCACGTTCTGCATCATGATGAATAGTTAGTGAAATCTGGAATCTAATCCAAATTTCAACAAAGCAGTGTCTGCTACAAAAATAAAAACAATGTGTTGGTCTTGTAGACGCTTTATATATAAAGCTAACACATTTTTATGCAAATTCCTTTGGTTAAAAAATACTATATTGATTATACAAACAAGAAATTATATTAAAAAATTGTGCACAGTCATACAATTAACAAAATCACATTGCCCCAAACAGTTTTTATTCTAATTAAAAGAGATAATATCAATGATCCCTAGGAAAACAAAAATATGAAGTAAGCCCACTGAGTTCTCAGGACAGGGTGAGGGAGGAGCACTTTATTAATTAAAATGTAAATGACCCCCTTAAAGCGTGCAGCATAAATCTTAGCAGTCAACTCCACTTAAACGAATTTCACTTACTAAGATAAAAGGTCCGGGAAGGATAATTGCGGAATAAATTTCACATGGAAGATTAAAAGTGCAAATAATGTAGCCTTAATTAAAGAAGGAAGAGTGTAATGGGATATTTTTTACGTAGAAGGGTGATATTTTGTTTGGCTACAGCAGTCATTCTAAAGTCTTGTGAGTAAATTCTCAGCAATAATTACCTAATATAGCCAATATTCCTCGAATTGTTACAAAGACAATTACATAAAAGCAGCAGATAATTTTAATTGACAATTTATTATTGACTTTTTCATTGCATGTAAAGATAATAGTTTCGTGTTTTTAATTGCTTTAATAAAAGTATTAAAAAACCTTTTTTTTTTTGCAATTTTATGCATATTAATTAAATGGGCGAAGGGATGGTAGTCAAGGAATCAGGGCTGAAAACTTTGTGAATGACAATGTTTCAAAAAAGTCGCTGACTAGAAGTCGTTTGAAACATCGTCTACAAAGTTTTCAACCTTGAACTATTGATTCACTACAAATCCTTACTGTGGAAATACTAGAGACCTTTTTCACAAAAATAGAGCTGGGAAGTAAGAAGGACAATGCACAAGATTGGGTGTTGTCTTCGAGTAGAGTAGTAGTTTCGAGAATATTGTGAAATTCAAACGAACCCGAAACGAAAATAAATAATTTACAAATAAAACTTTTTTGCATTTTATGCAGACTTGTCTTACTACAAATTGCTTAGAATATATAATTATTTCTAATTCACATCGGGACACAAATACACATGCTGGAAATCGTAAAAAAAATGTACGAAGACATATATATTCCCACGTTTACATAAATTCTGCTAACAATACCTGTGTTTGAAGACAGATAGTGTTGCTGAGGCAAATTGGGGTTTTTATTGCGTGTTGTTATTTTTTTAAACTGCGACAATACGGAACGAAACATATATGTCACTGATGCATTGATTAGTTTTGATTTAGAAGCACGTAACTAACGAATCAAAATTTGATTCCTGACGCGTAGAGTTGTGACTGTCAATGAGAGCTGGATTCATCATAATACGCCAAAAACCAAGCACAATCAAAACAACGGATTGCTTGTTATAAAAAAAAACTCGTCAGCTGGAAAAGTTAGAGCAACAATTTTTTTGGTATGAGAAGTACACTGATGTTCAAAATTAAGAGAATTTTCCGATGTGATCGATTATTTCCAGAACTACTGAACAGATTTTAATAAAATTTGGTGTGTAAATAAGATTGATATAACCATTCAACAGTTATAATACACACCAATTATCGTGTGTAATACTCATCGGAGTCGCAAGGTATGAAACAGCAGTTGCAGAATAGAACAAAAGAAATGGTTAATAGAGGGTATGGTCTCCTCTTACAAATATGTAGACCTCGAGATGTGATTTTATGCTGGAAATAAAGGAGTTTATGAGTTCCTGTGGCAATTAGTACCACTCGTTCAGCAACGCTGTTTTCAGGTCTTAGATGGTTCTCGAAAGGGGCTTGCTAATTGCTATTGCCCTCTTCCATAGCATCCCAGGTATGCTTTATAGGATTGTGGTCTGGAGATCTGGCTGACCAATACATCCGGAGAATATCCTCATTTTACAGAAATTTTTTGACCAGCTGAGCTCTATGTAACCTCGCGTTGTCATCCATTAAAAGGAAATCAGGACCAATTAGACCCCTGAAAAGTCGGATTTAGGGCTCCAAGAACCTCTTCCCTATACCTCTCAAGAGTCGCAGAGTCTCTTTCAAAGACATGGAGGTATGTGCGGCCCTCCAACATGATTCCTGCCCAGACCATCAAGACTCCGCTGCCTTAATGTTCGATTTTTTGGACATTGAAGGGCAATATAATCGGTCTCTGGTTCTCTCCATATGAAAGTAGGCGAAAATCACTGGTTAGGATGAATCGGGACTCATAAGTGAAGAGAACGGTCACCCATTGATTCATGCTCCATTCTGTATGATCTCTGCATCATTTTAAGCGGACTCTCCTGTTCTCAGAACTGAGTGGGATGTAAGCAATAGGTCTGCTTGCAAATATCCCTCTCTCACGAAGTCTTCTGAAAACAGTCACCCTTGAAACTCGGGTTATTGTGGCAACTCTCATGAAAGACCTGTAGCATCTCTGTTACGCCTCGCTGTAATCGACAAATGGTGATCTTCTCTGGCTATCAAGGGTCCTGGGTGATCTAGCCCAGACTTTCTCTCGACAGATCTGGTATCCTTAAGTTGTTTCCATTAGATAAACACGACACTAGGCATTAAATCGAATTATCTTCAAATCTGGATTTCACACTGGCCAGCTTCTAGCCTACCCACAATCCGCCACCTCATCTATGAATTTAAACGTTAGTGGCTACTAAGTTTACAGTTTGAAATTTAATTTAAGTGATTGCTACAAAAAAAACCACCAAGAAATTCCGCAAAATATGCTAGCAAATGCGGATTTCGGCACCCGCACTTATAAATCCTGTTTTTCGACTAATTCCGCCCCCATACACTTATACGCTTACGTATTCGAAGATACAAGAGTTTGCATCTATGTTTCGAAACAGTATTTTTACATTTTGTTCAATTCTTTTCATGAAATTCTACAAAATATGCAAATCCTCTTAATTTTGAACACCAGTGTATTATCGTACTTATGGACTTCTTAAAAAAAGGAAAGACGATCACTTGACTATACTTCCCATTTCCCCTTCCAAACACGGGTACTCGTATGAAAGCAGCTTTATAGTTACAGTTGAGATCGTGACAGTCTAGAGGCCTCTCACTGCAGACATTGTTTCCGTCGAGTCGTAAGTTCAAGTTCGATGCCACAGAAGACCCTTAGTGTAGTGGGGATGATGCACATTAAATCGGTCAAGACTTCTAATCTTGTCGTTAATATGATTAGAAAATTTAGAGAGGGAGATGCCAGCTCAAGTCTCTACTTCGTCACCTGAGCGAGGCTCAAAATTATGAGGTTCGTCACCAATAGCCCTCGTAATGCTTCTAAGTGTGATGTAATTAAATCAATCAATCGATTATAGTTGCAATTTATTTTACTATTCCTGTGCAATAATCAACAACCCTTCCTAAGCATTATTAGTGTTGATGGTAAGCCATCAAAGAAAGAAGTGACATAGTCTTATAATTAAAATCTGTAAGACTTCTTAAGAACACTTATTGTTTCCTTGATTATCATTAGCAAAAAATGCTTTAAAATTCATTCAAATGAGTTTATATGTTTTAGGTGTATATTGGATAATCCAAGAGGCTCACATAAAATATTTTTAATCTGTGATTAGAACTGAGTACATTTTTTAATCTCCTCAATTGTCTGACACAATTGTAGGGATAATATTTTTAAATATATTTTATATCCAATTAATCATCTCCTTTTATTGAGATAGTTTTAATGAAACTATATTGATTTCTTTGAATTCATCCATTAATCAATTAGTTTGGTATTTTGAAATTCAATTTCATAATATAATAATCGTAAAAATTACTCACTAAAAGGGATGATTAACTAAGTTCTGTTCATTCAAAATATCATAGTAATTATATAGTTATTTCAAAAAATAAAAGGACATTAAAAGCTTTAAAAATCCTTTTTAAAGTAATAAAAAAATTATGAGCACTTATTCAAACCATTCATTTCACTTTTTATCTTCGTTTACAATAGCATTTAAATTTTTTTCCAATAAACGCCAACAAATTTTAGTTGTCAGTGTGCAGCGTAATGTTTGTATAAAAGTTACAGAAAATTTGATTCCTAAAAAAATTTAAATTTTTAAATATATTTAATGAAGCATCAAATTTTGAAATTATACTTATGTTCAATGAATAGAATGTTATGTTTATAGCTATTCAGTAACTTTTTCAAGTCATAAAATGGAGCAGAATATAAACAAGATACACGAAATTTAAGCACGCGACTTACAAATGTAAATACATCTATCGATAATTAACCATAGCATCCGACAACAGGTGCATAAATACACAAATATCGAAAATTTAAAATATGACTTCCATTGCTTAGAGGTTTTTTTCCAAAAAATTTGATTATTAAAACTTGCCATAAAGTAAATTGATTTTTCTATACCAAAGTCATAGTAAATGACTTTGAACTATCTGCTTTCTCTGACTTTACAAACAAAAAATTATGTAAAATTATAAAAACTACGTAAGTTAATGACACAGCAATTTTCAAACATACTCTAAGCGAATGAAATGAACACAAATTTCTTGCCCAGCCTTATCATTTGTCCCTTATCTGAATTCACTTGACACAGAAAAGGCACATATTTACGTTTCCAGAAACTGCAATCCCACTAACTCAAAAGCGAACCTCCGAATGCAAATCGCCCTCACTCAACCCGATGACTTTAATCCAATTATCGCGCTAAATGCGAAGAGTGCCCTCCACTCTTTCCAGCCTTAACGGGTGTAATTTGTTTACTTCCTAACAACTAGTATCATCGTTTTAGTTATACACGTGAATCCAATTTGAGCGAAGAGCTTGCGTCTCCCCTACAGATTTCTCTAGCTCCGCAGGAGAGAGAAAGGAATAAAATTACTAAACTGACTCGTCTTAATTCTCTTGCAGTGGAAAAGTAGGTCTATCTGAAAATCAATCCGATACGGCTTTCACAAAATCCTTCATATATATATATGGAAAGAGATCGAGAGAGAGAGACTGTACTAGCACTTTGGGGAGTATCCATCTTACAAGTATGTGACCCATTTGGAACAGGGGGGTCTTAATTCCGATCCAGCAGACGAAACTTAAGAGGGAGAAAGTGCACTTAATGGGCCACTGCGGTGCATCACGTGGTCTGTCGCACTTCATTTCGATAGATGTCACGTGGCGATTTCTCATTGGCTCCCTCCTTCGGACTTCTCTCGCCTCGCCCTTTCCCCCGCTGGGATTTCCAAATGAAGTTGGGTTTAGTTGAGAAGCAGTACGGTTCGTTCGTGGGGGGATTTGTAGAGGGGTAGTTTAGTTTTTCTAAGATTTTTTTTTTTCTTCCTTCTGTCGAAAATGGATCTTTTCTATTTCTTATTTCTTAGATTTGATATTAAATGGAAGGTCAGCAGAGGGATTTGACCACTGTCCATCGAGTTTTGCTTTGCTTTTATATAGAGAGTAAACATAATAGAATATCCTTAAAATAAGTTTGGGTTTGGAATAATTGCAGTTAGTCGTGTACGGGTGGAATGTAAATAAAATATATGCGAGAAGTGAATTTATATACATACATACACACACACACACACACATATATATATATAAATATATTCATAGAAGATTTAAATATATCACATATGAAATATATTTGGAAGTATTTAAAAGTTGTTCTCTTGAATTTTAATTCATAAAGTAATTCACAAATTTTTATTTTTTACTTTTTTTTCCAGCATTAAATTAAATATTATACATGAGAAATATTCACAATTAGTTTATTTATTTAAATTTAGACGCAATTCAATTCATATTCTCGTGTGTGTGTATATACACGCATATATATATATGTGAATTTAATTGAAAAAATTGAAGAAATCCAAATGTAGAAGGAATTTTTTAGGGAAATTGAAGTGTCTTCGACCAGAAAGGAGAAATATACCAAATTTAAATAATCTTCACATTCAAAATCAAAAACAATGCGTGAAAGTCATTCTTTAATATTGAGATACCTTTATACTTTTGTCTATTGATATAGAGAAAAAAATCACATTTATGTACATAAAAAAACTACCAGTGAGAAATTAATTATCAGTAACTGAATTAAAGTTTGTATGTCCTGCATTTACCGCTTGATTCTTCTTGCAGAAATTTCCCTGCATTTTTAAGGAAAAATTTTTTTTGGAATGCTTTTAAGCATAATGTCTTATATACTGAACATAATTATAATTTGAAGGTTTGGATTTACTAAAATTTGAATTTTTTTTTAATTTTATCATTCAAATTTCTCATACTTTTTTACGTAAATATGATAAATACTTAAAATGTGTGACTGTTTTTCGGGGGGAAAAATATGTTCATTTTATAGGAAATAATTTCCTTTTATAATTTGCAGAAAATATCAGCATTACTTTCAAAGTAGATTTTGGAATTTTTTTTTATCTCAGAATCCGATATAGAGATATTCTTCTCTATGGCGTGGCACGATTGTTTACAATTTTAAAATTCAATTTTATAGCGTTCTGCTTATCGAAATCTCATAAATAATACATAACTAGCATCAAAAAAGGGCCCTCTATTTTTCAGCATAAAAATAAAAGTAAATACAATACTTGAAGCATTTTAAATCTCTCATTTACCTTAAGGCTATCTTCGTGTAATGTTATGGAATAGGACTCGAAATTAATATATTTTTTTTTCTAATAAAAAAGCACACGAACTTTAATTTAATATTTTGCCTTCGGTATCCTTTATAGAACAGCATATTTTATAATACTTCTCATTTCTATCTATATCCATCCATTTTTTATCGGGTGTAAAATGCGTTTCACATTTCGTTTCTAATTCTGCAATAATAAATATCATCTATTTAACTAATTTTTTAAACCTTATGTATTCACGTGAAAAATGGTATATTTCTTGAATATGCCTTTTTTTTTGGACTGTTCCTAAACTTTAATAATTCTGAATCATACACGGATGTATGTGTTACAACACGTAGCAAACTTACATATAAAATATGGAACAATTTCAGCCTGGAAAAGTGTTCGTAGTTTTGACTAGGCTATTTAACATTAGACAAAGACACCATTAAAAAAGAATTCTTTTAAATGCATTTATCAAAAGTATGATAGACATGCTTATTTATTTGATGCATAAAACTAATCTCTGAATATATTTATTGCCTTCTTTATTACTTACACTGAATGGAAAATGTGATGATATAATTTGATCAACGTCTATTGATGTTTCTTGTAAATGATATATCATTAATTGAATAGATCCGGAAAGAAAAGTGCAGAGGAGATTTGAATGAAATTATAAGGAACAAAATTATGAATACGAGTGTGAATGAAGTTTCAAAGATTTTATGAGAGCATTTTATTTAAATATTGAAGAAAACATCATTCTACATTGAGTCCAGAAAATTCAACATATTGATATGTTTATTTAGGGTTTGCTATTTAAATTTATTTTAAGCTTTGAGTAGAATGTTTTCAGAAGATTTTACCTCTGTCAGTCCACCGTATTCCTTGTTTTAATTAATTAGTTTATAATTAATTAATTAAAATAAGTAATAGGGAGGATTGATAGTAAATTTCTAGTTTAGTATGTGAAATAAATTGGTGTATTTTATTCAAATAGGTTTAACTTTACAGATCACACAAAAGGGAATTCAGATTTCAAAGATATTTTCAGGAATTTATTAATATAATGGCTTAACCTATGATTTCCTAAGAAACTAGTGCCTTTGTCTGGTGGCCACAATATTGCGATGAATGAGGTTACCAAAACATTGTCTGTGCAAACCAGTAACGTAGTTTCTTCGCATTCAATGCTCTTTAGAAAACCAAGCCACCCGATTTACTTAAACAGCGGTTTGGTGACGTCATTCACCGCAATATTGCGGCCACTAAATAACGACGCCGCTTTACTTTAATGATGTCCATAATATGAGCATTAAATATAATTCTTTTTCAACATTTTTCCCCTTTGGTATCGACTATCGACTTTTTCTATCTGTTTCTTATCATTCGGTTAAAACTCGTATTAAAATAATTAAATAAATACTAATTTTAAATGCTTTATGAAATTACAACAATATAAATATTTAAGAAATTCTAAATAAAGTTTCTGAGCTTTTGAAAATTAATAATTGCTCCCAAAATCAAAAATTTCAGGTTGTAATGTTTATGAATCATGCATAAACGTATTGAAATTTCTAAATGATGGGACTTCAAAGACAAAACTATTTTGCCGGTTAGGTCGAATTACATAAGCATCTTTCTAAGGTTACAAGAAAGCCATTGACGACGTACTTGAACCAAAATCAAGTGATGGGGAGAGCAGCTGATTTGGTACCTCGTCAAAGTGTTTTTCCACACTGTATAAGAAACTTGAATTAAGCGTGAAATAGCTCCAATTATTCTATGCGAAGAGACTTTGAAAGAATCAGAATTCAATTTGAACTCCCCTGAATTTGAAGTTTCAGAGAACGATTACTGAATTATTGTAATGCTTCTGGTCAGAAAGTGTTCAGAAACTGAAACAACTATTATCCCCCCCTCCCTTCGCTACTTACGTTCTGAACCAACGAGTCATAATTAATGTGGTCAATTAAGAAATAGTCAATAATATCTAATTGCAATTGCATTAATCCATAGAAAGATCCAAAAATCAACCAGTATTACGAATATGGAGCGTTAACTAAATCGCATCTCGAAAACCCAAAGATTACAATTGAAAATTCTTATTTAATAAGAGCAAACCTGGATTTAAATCAGTAATAAGGACTTGAAAACAGCATCCAAGTTAAGTATCTACTCGAAGAATATTAATTTAAAATAATTAGGACACTTTAAATAAGGAAAAAATAGTTTATTTTACTCCAAGTTCAAATACACCTCGCATTTTAAAATTAAGAGCAATGGAGATCATATTTTAACATTCAGATATCTGTATGTTTGTTTGTTCATTTAAGTAAAGAAAGTTACATTTATATAAGTACATTATTATGTAAAAGCAATTAAGAGAATGTACATTTGTATATATAAGTCACGTATTGACCTTTCGGTACATCCTGTATAAATTCCACTGCATTTTTAACTTTAAAAATTTACATAATACTTATAATTATAACATTCTATATAACCAAACATAATAGTTTTTTCAAAAATTAAATTTAATAAGATTTAAAAATGTTGAATGTGGTGAATGAAATTTCCCCTTAATTTTTATACAAATTTTGTACAATACATAAAATTTATGGATGTTTTTAAGAAAGAAAAATTCATTGTGTAGTAAATAATCTAATTTTATAATGTGGAAAATATCGGCAATGTGAACAAAGTAGATATAGAGGAAAGCGAAGAAGAATTCTAAAAAACTGCATTTTGAGGAAAACGCAAATAACGAATTTTTTTCTATGGCTAGCACGTTTACAGTTTTAAAGTTCAATTTTCTAGTTTTCTACTTATCAAATTTTCATAAATTATACATCTAAGGAATCTGTGAAGCACCTTCTATATTTAAACAGTAAAATAAAAAAAATGCAAATAATAACGTATTTTGTGTATCAGTTACTTTGATCTTCAAACACTTATATCACATACGCAATTAAAAGTCACCACTTAATCTTAGCCCTTATCATACCAATATCTCTGGTCTATTTATCTAAATATTTCAACCTATCCATCTGATATTTTCCTATTCATTATAGTTCTAATAAATTACTGATAATTTACATAAGTCTCTATTCTTCCACAAAGAGAGGTTCTCAATTCAAATAACTTGATAAATTAACCCAAAAATTCAATAGGATAAAAAAAACGCTTGAAAGTCCATTGCTGAACAAGTAACATTTCATACCAGGTGTGATTGAAAACCAAAGCCTCCAAGGCCATAACTTATTTTATTTGTAGCCAGAATTCCCCATTTCTTGTAGAACCTTATATCTATTTGCGTACCCTAAGTAATGCAGCTGATTCTTTTATTCCAAGACGGTATTAGTGTACTGAGAACTAAAGAGGAATGAGATTGAAACAACAAGACGTCATACTACCCGAACATCTCGACTTTCTCTTCTTTCCATAGAGGAAATATTACCTTCAGAGATATTACTTTCGTTCTGACGACGAGGTGAAAGTTTTCATTAAGACCTGGTGTGGACATAAACTACCAGAACTTTTATCAGACGTGTTTGCCCTACTAGTCACGTGTTGTTGCAAGTGCATGGAAATGGGTGGGGATAATGTCAAGAAATGAATATAGCATTACATAAAGAACACGTGTAGTTTTTTAATTTGGTTCTCCCGCGTATTTCTCCCTTGAGCTAAACTTTAGAGATCCTATTATTTTATTCGAGAACCTCGACTTGTGAACGAATCACAACTTTGTAAAATAGCATTGTTCTGATGAAGTTCCGTTAATTAGAAGGTAATCAAGTAGCAAGATTGGAAGTGTTTATAAACAGCAAAAAGTTTGAAATTTCCGAGATTAATTCGTGCTCACGACATTTAATAACAGGATATTAATTAGTGATCAAATTTGACTTCTTAACTGACTAATTACTTTGTTAAATTAAATGGAACAAATACAGAGTAGTATAGGTGGGGTGATACACTTTCATGTGCAACAAGAATAGTAAAAATCGAGTCAAATAAAAAAAGTTACAGCTATAGTGGCATAACTGTTCAATCATGCCTTACAGAATTATGTGAAATAATTTTTAAGATATTTTCTAGACTATTGAATTTCAATTTTTTGAATAGGATAATTATATTTCGATATCCTTAGCTTTATAACATAGATTACAACTTTGCGATGACTAATTTTACAGTTTAATACAACAAGTGTGTTTTACAGTTTTTATTAGAACGAAAAACATTTCTAAATAATAAGTAATTTTAAAACAAAGATAATGTTTTTAATTTGTTTCATAATTACCTTATTAACCACAATTAACATTCATTGTTGTCACATCTACTTACGTGCAATTAATTTTGTCTGAAATTTATTAAAATCTTACGACAAAATAAAATTATATATTTTACATTAAAAATATTAAATTAATTTAAAATTAGAAGACAGGCAGTATTACTTTATAATAATTGGAATATTACAATCAATAAGAAACGAACACTTATAATAGAATGAAGTATATCACGTTTATTATTTATGTGCTTAACTATTTTTTATTAAAATACATAATTCAACATAAAGAATTATTTTACTATTCTCTTATTAAATTCTTTCAAAACCCTCACTGTTTTCAAAAATAATGTGTTAGAAATTTTTATCTGAAATGTGTGGCTATCTTTTAAATAAAAAAGGAATCGCTTTAAATTAAAAAAATATCAGTTTAATTTAAAGTTAGAGGACAGGCAATAAAAATTTACAAAAACGCGGAGATATTTTACTATTATTCATACATAAAAATGCATTTTATGATTTAAAAAGATAATGAATAATTCAAAATCCAATTCAAATTCTTCGCTCTTTCAAAAACTAATTTTCACAGCGAACAATAATTTCTCTTGTTCATTGAATAATTTGTGAATTTCTTCAATTAATTCCATCGCTAAGATATTAATTTTTACCTAAAAAGTAATGTATTCATCATTATTCATTTTCCACCATCTGTTCCCAGTAATGTCTTTTTAAACAATGGAAAAGATTAATTTATTATCTTTGAAAATATGAAGAACTAATCCGAATTAATGTAATTGATTTCAGAAATGCTTTCACAAAAATTCAACTTCATGTGCATGCATTTTAAAATTATTTGAAATTGAACTTCTGTCTAAATTATTCAATAAGCTAATCTCAGAGTGAGCTTTTAATAAGATTTTCGAACGAAAGAGAACTGACTTATTAAGTAATTCTACATATTTCATTTTGTATTCATTGATTATGATCACATTAGAAAATTTTTCTGTCTTCAAAAGATGCTTCGGTTTTGAGTTAATAAAAACATTCGAGATACATTCCAAGTAATAAATAATTCCAAATCGTATGTAATTGAATCTTGAATAAAAGTGTACATGATTAGATTCAATACGTATACATTTATTCATGATTCTTTAAGTGTTAGGTAAAGTGTTCATAAATCTTTATTTTTTCCTTTTACGTAAAGGTTGTATTCAAAACACCCATAATGTAAGATAAAAGATCAAAAAGTAATGCTCATTTTCCATTGTTATTCTTATTTTTGCATTATTTACAGTGATCTTCGGGGCTATTCAAAGTAAAATGATCAAATTCCAAAACGTTGAATTTTCATAAATAAACGACGCAGAATAATAAGTAATACATGAATACAAAGAGAAAATGTAGAAGATTTTTCACATAGTGTTCGATATAACTTCCTTTAGTTACACTTATAATGTCGATTCGATACATAAATTCCTACTAAATACGTTTGTAAAGTGTTAGGGGAAATTGATTGTACAACAGCCAGAAATCCATTGTTTATGTCCACATAAATCTGTTGGTAATGGTGACGCATACACTTTGTCTTTTACAAACCCCCAAAGGAAGAAATCGCATGGCATCATATCGGGACTTAGGTGGCCAGCTGTGTAACATCAAGTCAACTGGTCCACTGCGATCGATCCAACTGCGAGGAAGCTCATTGAAAGCTTCTGAAACAGTTTTCGTGAAATAGCTTGTCGAGGAGCGCAATATTGTTCACAAAACAAAACTTCACCTTTTTGCCTTTGCATTCTTGTATTACTTCTTATCATTCTGTGTCACTTGCTAATAAAAATACCCGAATTTCGAAATCATATAATTCTTTTTTAATAACCTTATATTATCATATATAGTGTACGTTTGGTTACTTTTTCGTTAACTGGGTGCAATTTTCGCCTAAATCAGATTTTTGTTTTGACATCAACTCAACAAAATAGTAATATAAATAATTTCGAAAATAAAACAACTCAATTTCATATAAAGTATAATAATCTCATTTGGAATCATTTTCCCTATAAATTTAAGACTTGTAAATTAAAAAGATAAAAACGTTCTATATCTGGCAATTTATCGTTTACACGCATCAAACGGAAAGGGTATGGATGATTTTTACGAACCAGCAGATCTGTATATATGAGTATGTCGACCTTCGTAATTTAGCTTAGAAAATGTTTCAAAAATCCTCTTTTTATACATAGAAATACACGGTAATAAAATAATCATCCACACAAATAATGACATCAATAAAGAAGCAGACATTTTTTTTCCTACAAATCTCACAATGTTTATTGGAAAGCGATAGTTGGAACGTCATGCTTTTTCAAGTAGATTACAGAAAACACTGGGACAAGTCAAAGTTCTGAAATTACCGCAAGGCGTCAATAATTTCTATATTCCCAAACCGACAATTGTTTTATTTCCAATGTGGCTATTAGTACAAGATACGTTTGTTTTTCTTCCAGAGCTATATAAGCAATATTAAGCAAATTGTGAGCTTACAATTATGTTGTGTTTCATGTTATGTTTTAGTGAACTTATTTTTTTCAACGTATTTTTTTAAAAAATGTTGGTTAGGTAATTCAAATATATGTACAGGGAACCAAATCCTCTTAAATATTTTCCATAAAATTAAATTTACAGATTTGCAATAAATTCAGTTATATGTTTCGTCAATATCAATTATAAGAATTATAATTTAGTACTTATTGTAAATTTAATAAATTTACCGCGGATAGTAGAACTTCCCTTAATAATTAAAAAAATTCTATTTATATTCCTTTTCCAACTATAAGTATCTGAGTGGTGTATCTTAGCTCTTGTATTTCTGAATGTGTAGGCAATGTGATAACTGATTCATGCATTTAGAAGGTTTTGTGTTCACTACCTGATTAAATTGAAGACATTTTGGGGAAATAGTAGGATGGTTTAAATTAAATTCGATATCCTCAGATTACATTTGAAAGCTAAAAGTGCAAGGTTTTTTTTATTCATCTCACGAAGACTAAACATTAAATGTGTTTCTACATTTCTATGTAGATTTAAAAAATGAAAGAATGGCTCAAAAGGCACCCGTATTTGGAAGGGAAAATGGAATAGAGAAACTAAAAATTGCATTACGATTGATCGATTTTCTTTTTTGTAAGATTTGTATATTATCCCTTTGCTTCATCAAAATTCATCAAAATAATTTGTCTTTTTAAGGAGACCGTCTTCGCATTCTTTGAGATAGCAGAATCAAATTATTGCTTTGATTTTCGCTTAATCGTCATCGGTGATGACAGCTCGACGACGCAATGTCAGCTGAGCTATGAACCAAGGTCAAATTTGTTTTGGCGGCGTTTAATAGATAGCAGTATACAATGGGAACACCAGCTTGCCTCAATAAAGCTAACTATCTGGTGACAAAAACAGGAACTTTATAAACTACCCTCGTGATAACGTTTTTCCTATCATCAAAGAAATTTTCATGATAATAAAAAAGATTTTCGCTAATATAATCATTAAAAATTTAGTTATTTCTATTAAATTTATAATTTTTATGGGATCCTGATCTTCAACATTTTGAAGTAGGGATATCCTGTTAATTCGTGTTCCAATATTAAAAAATAAAGTGTTTATTTAATGGGACCATTTTTCTTTACAACCAATACGGAATATTAATTATTGATATTTCCCTGCATTATTTTGATAAATTATTTAACTAAATAAACTACGTTTTGCCATCAGTTATTGTACGATACAAAACTCGATTGTAACTGCTGTGATTGTTTTGTTGTCATCGCATTGAGAAGCAACACACACAAAACACAACGATACCAAAATTCTTACGTTTATGAGGCAGATTCAAAAAGTAGATGATTTTAAATACAGAAGGTGTTTTGAGGCTAAAAGGTATTATTACGGCATGCTTAAGCGACTCCAAAACAAGTTTGGCATTGATTCATCGATTAGCTTTGATGCTGCTATATCAAATTCTGATGGTTGCCGTGCCAAATTGTCACCGTCGATGAGACCGTGATTCATTATTATACTCCAGAAACCAAGCAAAAAAAATCAAAATATAGGGATGCTTCAACTACTCCAAGGAGAGCGAAGATGATCTCGGTAGCTGGAAAAGAATGAGGAAGATTTTTTGGAAACCGAAGGTCTTCACACTTATGAACTTCAGGAAAGAAAATAAATCGCAACGTATATCTAGTAATTTTCTCCATCCCCATATCCCATTCGTAATACTGAGCCTTTCGAACCAACCTTGCAATACAATACAAATTGAATAAACTTTTGTAAGAATAAAAGTTATTTATAAAAAAAAAAAAAATTATGTGAATGTCAATACGAGATTCTAAATTAACAATTGATCATTTTAACAGTAAAGGAGACAAACCGAAGATATTTCAAAATTTTATTTCGTTTTAATCCATTTTGTTCCTTTCGGTACTAATCTTTTTTTTTTTCGCATATTTTCTCGAGTTACAGAAACAGAAACTATTATTATCCAACGGAAAACGTGCAATGGGTTCTTGCGCGTTTTACTCTTAAACCAACCATTCAGCCTATTGTATGGCATTATTTGATTTGAGAACTTAGCCTTGTGAATAAACCGTGACTTATGTGAATCGGCATTGATATATATGTAGAAATATTGTCAATAGGGTATGATAGTTTTAAAGGATTGGAAATGTTAAAGTTCTGGGAGGACTTAGATGGTAAACGAGATTGTAGTGCACGCGATATGGTGCAAGAAATTTAAGTGATCTTCGGATAGCTGATAGTTGACTCGGATTTAGTTTATAGGTTTTGTTTTTGACCCGGAAAGAGTTTTACTGTTATTGAGATAAGTGAAATTATCAATTATAATCTTTAGTTGAATGAACAAAAGTTTTTAAATCGAGAATATTCTTAAGCAGAGCAGCAATGTTACAAACGTTTTAAAGCAATTTCCAAAATTCCAATTAAAATAAAAGACGACACTCAATGTTATACTTCTCCAATGTCAGATGATTTTAGTATTTTAGGTCGAAAAGTGTTCTGTAATATTACTATTTTGTGCAATTTGGTACGCGTAGTAAATCAGATTACTTTGTCTTTAAAATTTAGAATTATTCACATTTTCCGCATATAAAGCATAAATAGCTCTTTTTTATGTCATGCCATCATTATAAATTATATACGATGAAACTATTTACAGAGATTTATTGGGAAAATGCTTAATATAATTTATACATAAGTGTTGAAAACTTGATATAAAAACTAAATTAACAGGAAAAATGGGAAGAAAAATGTTATCTTTTGAAATAATAATATTCAAAATTTCATAATTATTTTACTAGTCAAGTACATATAAATATGAAGTCAAAAAAATTGTATCAAAATGAATCATTTTAAAATTATAGTGTAGAAAAGTTTTATAATTGTGAAATAAGCGTTACTGCTGTAGTTCAAAATATGAGAGAAATGCAATTAAATAGTTTATTTCCCAAAGAAAATGTGAGGCCTCGGTAGAACTCGTGGTCGGTGTTGTTTCCATCGAATCATGAGTTCGAACCCGTGTGCCACTGAAGACCTATTGTGTAACGAAGCTCATATATGTTAAATATGGTTGAGATCCCAATTCCTCCTGTTGTCGTGATGTGGAAGTTAGGAAAAATAGATGCCAGCTCAGGTCCCTTGACGATGCTCAAAATTACGTGTTCAGTCGCCCATAGTCCCCGTGTTGTTTCTAACGTGGCATTAATAAAACTAAATCAATAAAAATTTACTTTGATATCATTATGAGATTGATTTATTATTAGAGAGAATCATACTGGTGAATTAATAACCTTCATAAATCCTCATTGTGAAATGTTTCATGTTAATTCAAAAAAAAAAAAACATAAACTGTATTTACAATTAACTCGGTCATTGATTCAACTGATGGATTCCCAGTCTCAAATTATTCTGTAGAGGTAATTAAAAATGTGGTGTAACTAATATCAACCATGCCATACATGATCTCTTTAAACACCTCCACAATAAAAGAAACTTCCTATGACCTTCATTGAATCCTTGCACGTGTCATATAGACGACAATGATTGTGCAGTCTTTCTAGCCTAGAAAGTATAAAATAGTAGCCAGACTACTTCTACCATTATATTACTTGATGCAAACGCTGTGGCTAAGTTCAGACTGTTTATTCAGAAGAAACTCCTTATTATAAACATTAGGTGCTCCAGATTAATAACATCCCCTATAGGGCATGAAAAACCCACCCAAATAACATATATCAATTTAAAAAATTTCTCGAATATTCCACTGATACCATAGCATATGTATATAGTTGTCCAACCATTTTATTAAATCTTTTTAAACCTGATATAAATTTACACATTTAATTATCCCCACAGAAATTTCTTCACAGCCCTAAGACGTATGATCTGGCAGCAGTTGTCATTAAAGCCTTAGGGACTCTCCAAGGAATACTCTAAATCATTCATGGACATGACAACAACAATATTCTAGTTAAAATATTCTTGGATTTGATTGATTTTTTTTTGTATTGTATGTGTTGCCTTTCCATTACATTCGTGATGAATCTTGACAAATATCAAAAGCTCAAGGACACAAATATTAAAATTAAACTCCTCAAAATAAATATTGACAGAATGAAACCTCTAATTATCCGAACAAAAAATTACTTTATCCAAATTCTCAGTAGTGAAAAGGTTTTACGCATAAATTCTTCATTTTAATTCAAAACCCTTCTTTCAGAGCAGCGCTTAAACTTCTATAACAAGAGTTTTGTTACGGCTGCGTAAACCATTCGATGAATATCAAGGGTGCAATAAAGAAGCTGCTTATTGGATGTTTTCAGTCTTTTATATGTGAAAAAAAAAAAGATTCTAGACATGGAAAGTGAGCCTGGCGCCAGACTTAAAACAAAAATTCTGTCATTATTAACTTCCTGCAGAAAAGCAAAAGCTATTGAGGTTGAAATTTTCAACAATAAATAAATAAATAGTTGTTCACAGTGAACAGACGTAGGAACTATAAAACTAAAAGTAGAATGCTGAAGATATTTTTTTACTCGCTTTGCTTCTTTTCAATTAGATTTTTAAACATATGATAAAAAAAGGGAGGCTCTCATCAATATTTCCGTTCTCCTGACTTCAAAAAACAATTTATTAATACGAGTAGAAATTAGCAAATGTTTGGAAAAGTTTAGATTTATGGTTAATTACATGATTATATTACCGATGCGACGTATTTCAGTTAGATTTTGTAAGAACATAGGAACCGTATAACAGGAAATAGAGATTGAAGATATTTTTTACTAGTTTTCTTTTCTTTTAAATTTTTTTATTGTAAGATGAAATAAAAAAAAAAAGGATTTCGTCAGTATTTCAGTTCTCCTGACTTCGAAGAATAGTTTATTGGTGGAATTTAGTGATGTTTTGATTAGATTCACGGTTAACTATATTAAGTTACTTTACGGATATGACTTATTTCTGGTAGTTTTTGTGAGCAACATACACAGGAATAATTAAAATAGAAATGAAAAGGCAGAAGGCACTTTTAATCATTTCTTTTGTTTTCTATTTGTTTTATTTTTTTTTCACGCGACTCTTTACAAAAAATGGGTCTTATCAATATTTTCCTCCTCCTGACTTTAAAGAAAAATTTATTAATGGAAATTAATAAATTTTTGGAAAAGTTTAGATTCATATTTAGCAACATATTGTTATATTACTGAACTAATTAATTTCAGATATTTTTGTCGGAAATTATTTTTAGTTTTTTGAAATGAAATTGTTTTTTAAATGAAACAAGCTTTGATTATTTACCAAAAGTTTCTTTTTGCTAAGGATTTTCAAATCTAAAACATATTATAACTAATGATAACTACATTTAAAAGTACGATGAAATTGCACTCCCCAGAAATCATACAAAGGATAATTCTTTCGAAAACAAATAAGAAACACATCGATTTGTAAAACTCTTAGAAAACATTTAGATAAAATGTTTTCATAGTTAGCTGTCCTTCTATCAATTAAAGAGACAAGAAACAAATCAGTCAATAAAAAAGCAGCATTAATTAAAACCTGATTAGAATAAATAAAGTTAATTATTAACGAGGTGGATGTTATTAAATGAAAATAGTCAAGTTCAATCATCAAAAATATAAAAATATTTCCTTATACATCTAGTCAATCAATAAATAAAAATGTTTAACATTCTAGGCAGCTGACTTTGTAATTAAAATATTTTTATGAAATACAGTAGATATATTTAATTATACTTACATTTAATACAAAAATTACTCCCTACAAATTTGTACAGATGAAAAGCGATCACATAAATCACTTTTTCTCAAAACCCATAAAATCCGAATTTTAATTTCCTTCAAATTTAAATGAAATTACGCAGAATCATTTCGTTGTAAAGTTATATGACATGTTATTCTTCTGTAACTATTGCACACTGGCATTCCACTTAATTAAATAGCAAGTATATAGAGTTTATTTTATCCTTTAATTTTAAATCTTTTTAAAATTAACATAGTGAAATTAAATTTTGAACAATACATCTATCGCAATCCAATAAATACGAGTTGAATATATTGTAATTTTGCAATTATTTATATCGATATTGTTTTGTCTGACAAAATTGAATCGAAAAGAGCTTAAACACCATTTAAAGTCATTTAGCAGCACTAAATTATTTTAAATCAGATTACAACATTAAATGCATCATTTCAAGTCAGATTTTACACCATATTTCCTTAAGAATTTCTAAAATTTTTATTTTTTAAAAACAACGAACTCTTTTCATGTATGGTAAAATAATTTAAAATGTATAAATTTAACAATTAACATTAAAATTATCTTAAAAATATTATTAAAGTGTCGGAATAATTAAAATATGAAAACATTTCTTTTCTTCAAATAAAATTATAAAACGACATTTATCTTTTTTTACTATTGTAACTAACCCAGATGAGAATAATTACACATTTTATTCGGTTATTCAAAGTTTCTCTGTATATATTTGTAATTTTTCTTTCATAGTTTAATTAATTGACTCAAAATGTTCAATTTCCCATGCAAAACATTCAAATGAATTTTTTTTAAATTTAATGTTAGTTTATATTTTTAATAACGCTCACATTACTTTGAAACCTGAAAGTAAATAAATTAAGCACTATAAAAGCTTGAGGTATAAAATTACGATTTAAAACTTATTTTTTATAATTTAAAGAAAAACAAAAAAAAATCAAACATATCAATATTTGAAATCATACTAAAATCCAAAATACTATCGAAAGACATAAAACGCTTCATAATCTTTGTAATTCTTATTAAATGAAAAAATACATAGTTTATCATTTCGCTTTACATAATAATCTTCTGTTGATCGAAATATAAATCATGAAGTAAGATCATATAAATAAAATAAATCGTAAGAGATCAATATAATCATAAAAGAAGGAAAAAATGAACAATTTTTGTTCTTGTTTGTTTTGAATAAAAGATGAATGAAAAAAAAAGTTATCAGTCAGTCTGCTAAGCGATCCCGAAAATTAATTTCGCTCTTTCTTTTTGTTAACACATGCAGACGATCGCGGGAGAGTTGCCATTCGAAATAAAAAAAAAAACGTATAAAATAATCGGTTACGCTTACAAACCGCTTCGCAATAATGATTAAAGATATCATTTGACACGAGAGCGACATCGATAAACAGTTGTGGGAATAGAATCGATGACGAATGGAACGCGAAATCGATGTTAAATAGAAGTGAATGAAAAAAATGGAATGGGAGATTCATGGGATGTATACAGAAAAGGAAAAATGTCCTTAATGTCTAGCAAAGTATTCAATAAAGTACAATTCAATTTATGGTCGCAGAATCATACATCCATAACATAATGTAACCTGACGCTAGGTGTATGGCGTAGTTTTCGCGTTACTATGGCAACGGCTCATTTCCGCTAATAACCGTCGCCTAGCAACGACGGTCGAAACCATTCAAGAAATGCCAGGTAGGAGAGAAGCTAAATAGACGTGAACGGTTTAAAATTTCTCTGACTTTTTTTGAGTTACTTATTTTTTTATTACATAAGGAATGACACAAGAAGGAAAGATAGAACTTTATACATATACGAGTATATATTTTTGTTCTTTTTTCGTTTTCTCTTTCTTTTCTAGGCTTTTACTGTGAAATAAAAGTTTTGAGTCTGAGAAAAGAATTTTTAGGATTTTCCACCAGAAAATAGTTGCGGAAGACTTTCTTTTCCCCAAAAAAGCGGGACTAAAAAGTTTTTCCTACAGAAAAATTGAGGGATCTAAAAGCGTGTTTACGTCTGCGAAAAAAAAATTAATGTACAACGCCCAAGAATTCTTTTCGTACGTTATGTGAAATTAATACAAAGACAAATATTTACTAAAGTAAGATATTTCACGGATGAGTTATATGAAAGGAATGTGTACGCTTGTCTTAAAAAAATTCATAAAACAGGAGACAAGATAAAAATGAAAACTCATATTATTATAACAAAATTCCCTTTTTTTGTGTAAATATATTTTTATTCCAAAAAACGCTATAGCAAACAAACCCATTTGAATTAAGTTATAGTTGCTAATAAGTATTTTTTTTATTATTATTCCCCAAAATGCACTTAGCAATGTTAAGAATGTGTTTGTCAATAATTAAAAATATGTGAAGACTGTAAACAGCAAAATATTATTGAGATAGCTTAAAGAAAATTTACTTTCTTAAAATAATTTTAGATAATTATTTAAGCATACTTATATTCCATATCATGATATTTGTTTCTCTGTCTTCATTATTTTTCAACTAGTAATACTGCATAACAATAAAAATTTAATGTAAAATATCAAAATTTAAAGCGTGTCTGGAAATCTGTGATTAAAGTTTAATGTAAACTTCCTCAATTGATAAATTAATTAAATTTTGCACTTTTTCTAAAAAAATGTTTTATTAAAAGAAATAGTCCAGTAATCGAAAAATTTAAATGAAATAAAAACCTAATAAAGTATTTAAATCCGTTAATTAAAGGATTACTCATATCTAGAGCGTGTTTTAGACATAAATTTTGAAAATATTAAACTCTGCTATATTAATATTAATGATATAAGTTTCTATTATTCTTTTCTTTCTACACATAATTTTTATGATCTTAAATGAAAAACAAAATTATTTTATTTTAAAGGGTAAGTTATTTCTAATTGAATAAAGGATTTCTCATTCTTTTAAATTGCCAAATGCAAGTCATTATTTTCTCTATACTTTTAAAGTGACAACCTACGAGAATGAGTCAAAAAGTACCTGTTTTTGACAGCAGGTAGCCTTCGTAAGGCAAGATGGCATTACCGTTGCATGCAACAATCTGTTGAATGGCATCTAAACAAATTTTATACTAACTGATAGATTAGTTTTGATTGCTATCTGTCAAGCTGCACCCGTCATTTTGCGTCACCATCCACGTGAGTTAGTTTCCTCGTTACAAACTGGAAACCAAGCAATAATAAAACGAATCTATTAATTGCTTCCACTAAATTTGCACCCAAAAAAAAGCGAAGATGGTCCAATCGGCCGCAAAACGTATGCCGATGAATTTTTTGGAATGCGAAGGGAAACATATTCATGGACTTCTTAGAACAAAGAAAAACGATGAATGGACAATACTAAGCGATTGATCTCGCTCACATTTTCTATTCATAATACCTCAATTCGCACCCATAGAATGGGTACTTTTTCACCTACTCTCATAATAGAGAGCCATACCTGATATTTCTCACTTCTTATACAAACACATAACTATAGAGGGTATTTAAATTTCATGCAGAGTTCTCTCTTTGAAATAAGCATACGAAAGTCATTCAATAAATTCTTAGAAAGTCCAAGAGATGGCGCTAGTAGCATCGAAAATGGTTTTTTTTTTTTTTTTTTTTTTTTTTTTTTTTTTTTTTTTTAAAAAAAGAATCATGACTCAGTAAACAGCTACCCAAGTCCCAGTTTCTTGTATTTGAGATCATGACGCCTTTCGTACTTTAAAAATTCTTCGTCATAATTTTTTCTGCTTATGAGATCATCCTCGCCTTCTTTGGAGCATATTCGCCGGAAGCAACCTATTGTTTTGATGATTACTTGGTTTCTGGTGTATCCAGATCTCATCGATGGTGAGAACTCGACTAGGCAGCAAACAAATTTTGATTTGGCTGCAAATGATTACCAAATCAAAAGTAACATATGAATCAAAGACATATCAGTTTTCTCTTCGTTTAACAGATGGCAGCACCCATTAATTTACCAGTTTACATTAATGATGCCACTTGTCTTAAAATACAAGTACTTTTTGAATCACCCTCGTAGTTTGAATTTTCTTCAATTAGATATTTGATGAATCAATTTGAGCTTAAGTTAGACTATTTTAAACATGGCCTATAATGTAAGGAAATTTACAATGCCTATTTATAAAAAAGATTTTTCACATCAATATGTAAATTCATAAAAATGAATTTTTTTTGTATGATTACATATAAATTTTATGTAATAGGAGCATCTTGAATAAGTTTAAATTAAAACTAAAATCACAATTCACCCAATGTGGTTATAATTAAGCTTGAGGGGGGGTAAATAAACTATCAATGTAAAGGTTTTTGCATTTTCTTGCCACAAAAACATCCTAATTTCATGTTTCAACTGACTTTTTTCCTGTTCGTAACTTTATAGAATAGTTGTCACTGAAAATTAACAATTCGTCTCGTACACATAATAAAGCTAAAGTTACCTTAATTCTTCAAGCAATCTGTCGTATTGGAAACTAATTCAAAATCATTTGAAAATATCACGTTTTGGCAGAAGTAGATAAAGCGAGATATCTGCATAATGTTGTCCAGAAACGGGAAGGATGTGGATTGATGGAGTTCCTTTCCCAGACGTTTATTGGAAAAGGGGACGCATTTGACATTCTCCCGTGATTAATTGAACTCACTTTTACCTTTGACATCCAAGCATTTTGCCACTTTAAAGGACTTTTCGGGTTCTCAGATGTTATTCGAAAATATATGATGCGATTCAATATGCGTTAAAGTCTTAAGTATAGATAAAAATACTCTATTTCTGTCCATATTAATGTACAAATTCATGTGCTGTACGTATGGATCAAACGTATATGTATGTACTGTTTCATGTACACTTTCAGTATGTAATCAAACTGAAAGGAGAATATAAGTATACTCGCTGTCCATTTTTGTTTCTCTTTCCAATCGTAAGGCTTTACAGACTATAATAAAATTTTCTATCAGACTGTTTATGTTTCTTTTCCAGGTGCAGAATCTTTGAAATATTCTTCTATAATTAACATTTTAAGGTCTAGAATGTAGTGTTAATCCAATGAGATTTGTAGTCATAAAACTAAACAAAGCGAAGTATTGTGTTTATTTTTAATCGCCGAAAGACTTCAACAACAGAAAAAAATGTATCTGAATATTGAGAATCATTTCAAGCAATTCTTAAATTCTATAACATATTGTTAACCCAATGAGATCTGTAATTATACTTCTAAATCTGAACTATTGTTTTGTTTTTATTAGAGTACGATGAAACTGTTCCTACAGAGAGAAAAAATATTCAACCACTGAGAATGATTCTGAGCTGTTCTTAAACTCTAAAATTGATTAGTAGTACTATGAGATTTGTAATTATATATACTTCTAAGAATGCAGATGTTTTAAATTGTTTGATCACGATAATAAGTACTTTTTAATTCATCACAATAACACTCCTACAGAAAGAAAAACTACGAAACGTATTTTAAGCCTTTCTTAATGTTTCAAAAGTCCCCATAACTTAAATATCAAAATAGGGAAAACACTTTGTTTAATTATAGGACAAAATAAGCACATAAAAAAGTTGAATAAATATAGAGGTTAAAATTTAATAACTGTAACTGAAATGTATATTGGTTTAACATAACATCCTATAGATGACTCTAAATGAATTCCTTAATCATTTGGATCATAGAAAATTCATTTGGTAATTTTAAATATTTAGGGTATAAACTTTTAGCTAAATAGATAATTAGAAATTCACTATTTTAATATTGTATTATAATTTTATGATCTCATGCATTAAAATCATAAAAATAACTCCAATTTATTACTTCAGCATAATTAAAAATAATGACCGGGTATGTACCATTTACGATCCTTTATCCATTATAAATTTTTGGTAACTATAATATTATTATAAAGAATATATAGAACTCTTCAACATTGTTGTTATTTCAAAATCTAAAATTCTTCTATCGTAATATTATTTTAAAGAATGTAGAAGATTTCAGCAGCATTATTATTTTTTAAAATTTAGAATTCTTTAATATTTACTGGATAGCTAAACATTAATATTTTCTTTTGTAAAGAGACTTTGTAAATATGATACACTTACATATTTTATTTCATAAATACTCATTTTTTTTCATTAAATATGTCACCTTTAAAATATAATGCTTGTAAAAAATAATTCAAAATAAATTTCCTCCACGTGTTTGTTTTTGGTGAACTAATTTCGTTTTTACAAAAAAAAAAAAAAAAAAAAAAAGGATTGAGGTTTACTTAGATACAAAAACTTAAAAAGTATTTTGTTTATGCTACCGACTCAGAAATTGTAACGATGTCTTAATGTTTTCTTATAGTTGATTAACCATAGGTATGGATGCCGAGATTTTAATGAAAAAATTATGCAAAATCTAAAGTAACTCTAATTTATATTTTATGAATATATATATATATATATATATATATATATATATATATATATAAGTAGCAATACAATTACAAAATATATTTGATAACATTTAATTAATTTCTATTAAGAATTAATTTATGTATTCTAATGAAGTATTAGTTAGAAAATCATCATAATTTATCCATTTTAATAAACCTTACAACGAAAGCTTAAAATTGCATACACAGTCAACTTGTTATTTTAATTTATTTTTAAAAGTAAATGTTAACTTTTTTGCTAAAAATCAAAAATGGACTCTTGTAAATAAATTCTTATTTGTGGGTAACTGAGAAACGAAAAATATAAAAATAATAAATTTTACTCTAGTACAAAAAATAATATATTTTATTCCTTTTTAATGGAATACTAACACAATAAATTTTTTTTCGAAAACTGTCTTTAAAAATTAAACATTTCTCGTATTCTGCAATGCTTTATAAATTTAAATTTTTAAAAAAGTTTTTTGGGATTTCTTAAAAATATCTAACATAGTAGTTATAAAAAAGCATTTTATGTGTTCCTGAAATTTGAAAATATACATTTTTGATAAAAAAAAAATAATTATATGAAATCCAAACTATAAAATATATTAAACTAGGAGAAATTACTTATAAGCATTAGTTTATCCAAATAATTAATAATAAATGTCCTCTTCAAAACTTCCAGTCTTCGTTCAAACAGAAAAATTTAAATATAAAGGACCGAATTATTGACCCCCATCATCTCGAACACAAAATTTATTCCCTCGAAAGATAATGTATCAAAAATCTTTGTTTATGAACGTATAAATCAAAATGAGAAACAAATTCTTATTCTTTTTTTAAAGAACTTTTCGAAACATCTAATACATTCAACTTAAAAACGTACATTTCTATTTAGAAACAAAAATTCTTCTTTTCACGACTTTTATTTATTACTTACTTGTATTCATTATTAAAAAAAATGTACACAATATCGCTCCATTCCTATAACAAATATATTTATCAAAATGGTACTACAACCTTAAGAACTACTAAACACAAGGCAACCAGATAACCCCTTCTATCGCTTTAAGTGTGGGCGAAACATTTCTGTCTACTTTACAACGCCCAGTTTTGTTCTTAAATGTGAATATATATGTACCTGCTACAAGAATGGCATATCCATCCACTTTGTTCTTATTGGTAATCATAACAATAAAAATAAAAGAATACCAGACAAACGGAAGGGAAGAAATGCAATATTGCGTGTAGCGCCAGAGAATGGATGATCAATTCGCGTTTATTGCATCCTAGCACGCTAAGGGCTCCTACTGAAAACTTGGGGCGTTTTATTATTTAGCCCCACTTGTTCAGTTTTTTAATATGTATTTTTGTTCTTTTATATTTTTGTTATACTTCGAGAGAACATGGATATGGAATAAAAATGGATTTCGGTTAGGCATCTTAAACAATGTGGTAATCGTGTTTTTATTTTGTTGTATTGAGGCTCTCTGAGCATTTTCTTCATTGTTATTTTTTTGTCTGTTATTTGGCGCTTCTTGGCGAGAAATGGTTCTGTTAAATATTGTTTTTAAAATAAACTCACGAGATTTAAATTTTTCACCAAGACTTTTATCAATAAAAAATAATTTACGTTTTTACAATATTGCTTACGCCTCTCTATAATCATATATTAATTAATATTTTTAATTTACAAAACTCAATTTTCATAAGTGTTTTAAGTTTTTTTTTATTTCACTTATCGATTACTACATTTAAATAATACTTCAAAGCATTTCAAATACTATTCTACTGTAACTGTTCAAAAAAAATTCTAAGAAATATGATATGCAGTTACTTCCTTGTACGTAAAAAATTATGTATTAAATTAATTTTATCATGATTAAATTTGCCATTATATCCAAGAAATAAAAATGAATGATTTGATGTGTAAAAATAAAACTTAATCAATTAATTATTTAATATCAGAATGTCTTTAACAATTACCAATTATCATTAATGAAAATCCTTTTAAAAATAAAACCTTCATTTCCCAAACCTAATCAACCTTTATTATTCAATTAAGAATTCTACGAATTTCACCCTTTTCGATAAATATTTATAAAGTATTGAAACACTGTTTTGCAGTAAATTTAATTAATAGAGTAATTTTCTCCATGATAACTTTTTTAGACCCGTAAATGATTATAAATCAGAAGATGAAGGATGATTCATCATTAAAACTAATTCACAAGCAAAATAACAGCTGTTTCATTATGAATACTAAAATTATTCTCAACATTTAGCAAAAAATTATTCTTTTTCAAAGCAGTGTTTCATCATTTTAATTTTTATTTTTCAGTTTCAAAATTGTAGAAAATCAGATTAAATGCATTTCTATCTAATTATGGATTGACATGTTAAATATATGAGAAACATAAGTTTCTGATAATTCAAAATTTTATTTGTGATTGTGAAATTTAATAATTAGTAAGCTCTTCGATCTTCAAAAAATGTTTCTATTTAAATGCATAATTACTTTTCAAGCTATGCAAGTTAAAATTATTTTGTATGGATAAAAATATAATGATAAATTGGAAAAGTTTTATTAATTATTAAAATAAAAAAGGCGAAAAAACAAACAGGTTGCGACTTTAAACTTGTCATCTTAATTTTCGAATTAACCGTCAGATAATCGGAAACTGAACCGAATTATTTTTGTTATTGCTCCTATGTATGTACATTTTTTTCATTACAAACTCTTATTTATTACAAAAGTTTTTTTTTTTTCGTTTATGTAAATTGTTTTTTATGATTTTCTTAAAAATCATATATACTTTGTTTTTTGTTTCTTTTTTCACCACACGTACTTTCATTGGAATATAAAATAGAATGCAATATGGATGGGGAAATTTTTCATGGAATTGATCAATTGAATTTCCAGATTTTAATATCTATTTGGCAGTGAGTTTGTAAGATTTAAAGCATGTACTTTTGGAAAAGTGTGAGGTTTCGCGTTAATCCATTCGATATGATACGACTTTTATCTTTTCTGGATTCATATATTTCAAAAAACATATTACAAGAAAAATTCCGTTTTCTTATAAGTTCATCTTTACTTTTCTTTATGAAACCACAAAATGGAAAAAAAAAGAAAGCAACTGAATATATTGAAAGTTTGTTTTACTTACACACACACAATCCCCTTCACCAATTCTCTATTGCATTCGCATGCTCACTTTCTACACTCCCCAAACCCAATCTTTTCTCCAAAGAACACGAACCACTCTACATTCCCTTCCCAAAATCGGAACAATAAATACGTTTACCATTCATAAAAGAGAGATAGAGAGATGAAAATTTCCCTCCCAGAGAAAGGGACTCGTTCAACGAATCCTCCCAAAACGAATCCCTTTGATGTTTGGATCCATAGGCGGAGTGTGGAATTAAAAGAGGAAATGAAAACTACGGCGAGCCCCGATTTTTCGGGGCTCTGGAATTAATTAAGAAATGAAAATACGGCAAAGAAAAGCAATTTAATTACGATATGATGGGAGTGTGTAAATGAATTAATGCGTTTGCCTTTTCATTTGTGAGGTACACCAAGCGTGACTGGCTCTATTTATAAGTCTTGGAAGGAACGGAGGAGGAAATTTGTATGCAAATAAATCAAATCTACACTTCGAAGCGAGTATATGAATCATAACAATGCAGTAAAACTTTTCATTGAAGAATCCCTCCTGGCCCATGGGATAATTTGCTAAAACAAACGCTTATTTGAGTTAAGAAATTCGTTAAAATTGTTACAAGACTCGGTTTTGTGACAAATAGTAGTTTCATTGTAATATTGTAACTTGAGTCGTATATACTTCTTTTTGATCTACTTTCTTTGATCTTCACATCTGATCTGGCTAGTCTCCCTATTTTTAATCATTATATTTCAAACTCATCTAGCATAACGAGTCTTAAGCTTATCACTGAAACAGTTATTTGCAATGAACTCTATAATCCGTTTCACATCCAATTCAATCTTTGAAAAATCAAATTTATCCTCTTACCATATATATTAATCTTTATATAAAATGCATTCTTTTTTTTAAAATAAAACTAATAATTCTGCACAAACCAAATTACTTCTTAAAGCAGATTACAAGGTAATATGTATCGCATACGAAACTCATGCAATCAAGTAATGAAATGTGATCATAACACGAATTTGTTTCAATCTAAGCCACGTATTCCTAAAATAACAGATTGAAAAACATATAACACAATATAAATCTAAAATGCTTATAGAAAGAAAATAAATCATTGACTTATCCTGAACCATTTTTTTCACATTCTTTTTTGAGAGGGAGTAATCCTTGCTCCTGAGTGCGATTTAATAAGAGTCACAGTTACCACTCGGATAAAATATATTACTAATTAATTTCATAAGAAAATAAATATATGTATGTGTATAGTTATTTTCTTATAAAAATTCAAAATCTATTCCAAAGCGTGGAGCAGTATTAATTGCATTATTTCCATTGTTCCAAATTTTGCTTTTCTCTCACTGAACTTTCTCGTATTATTTCAGTTACTTAATTGATTTTTATTTAAAATTTTTAATTGTAGTATGTTTAATTAATTATAAGTTTCAGTATGTAGTTGGGTTTTTTTTTTACATGAATGTTTGAATTTATGATTGATATGTTGAATTTCTTTATGATGTTGTATTTTGTGATTTATAATTTTGATGTTTTGATCATATATATATATATATATATCTTTCGAATTATTGTAATACTAATTTAATAAGAAATAGTATTTTCATTGTAATAATGGGCCTTTGATGGGTTTATTTATATTTTTAATAAACTTCCTTTCATTTTCATTACTTAGCTGACACGTTTGTCTATTTTAATTAGTATGTTTGAAGCTCTTAAAGCTTATGAATGGCACAAGTTATTGGCAGAAAAACTCTAATCCGCTGCGCTTCCAATTCAACCTGTGGAAAGCAAAATTCATCATTTTACCATGCATACTCATACTTTCTACAAATATAAATCCATCCTACCAGGATTTAAACTTCTCATCTTGCAAACCAAATTAATTCTTTTTTAAACTGATTTATTCTAATTTTGCACTCATCACTTGTATTCACAAATTAATTAGGTGGTGGATCTGAAAATTATTAATTATTTTTATTTTATAATTAAAATCTAAAGTGATTTAAAATAATATCAGAATATTTCATCATTTTGCTAATTAAATATGCAGTAACTTAAATTATATGTAGATATTTCGCTTTATTTAATTTGTTAGTAAAGATTTATTTATAGGTAAAAATGATTGTTTGAGGTTCTGTAAGATTTTTTTCATAATAAAATTAAGCAGCATCAGTAAATTTTATGGAAGTTATATGTTTCCTTGGAATTTAGTGATGTCACAAACACACAGCCTCATGAAGAGTTTTGCTAAACCCTTTGTTTTTTTAGTTATTTAAATAAGTTATGATTTAATTATAAAAACATCAAATCTGCTTTTCCGTTTCGTAAAGATCATATTTGCAAAATATTGAATTTGAAATGGAAAATATGAGTCGGGTTTTAAATTGTTTAATATCACTTTAAGGAATGTAATTTAATTTTCAAAATATTGGCAATCGAGTTTTAAAAAAATAAAACTGATTTTTAAAATATTAAATAGGTTTTGAAAATCTGAACTCTTAAACAGCAGATAATTAATGTATTGATAAATATTAACTTTTTCAAAAAGATGTTTCATGATTATGAAATAATAAGGATTTACTTATTTTACAAAAAAATAACAATTTCATTCCATAAAAACTTTCCTGTAACTTGAAATACACCTACAGCTACCTTATTAAAACTGCACTAATATTATAAGCGTGGTGTTAATGGAGTTTTCTACGACGCGTCTCATATCTGAACTATTTTATTACTTTAATTGTAATAAAATTTTATCTTGTGAATTTTATCATAATTTAAATATGAAAAACATATAAACGAATATATATTTTCCTTTAATTTTTTAATGCAAATAAAATTACTTTTTAAAATACGAAAATCACAAAAATCTCTAAATAATTTTGAAAAATGCTTTTGATAATCATATAAAAATAATAGACAGGACATTTCATTTATCGTGCCCTTTAAAATAAATTCATTGGTACAAAAATAATGCAATAATACAAGCTTAAGAGGTATAAGTAATATACCTTTAGGATTTACATAGAACCGGGATTTTAAGTTGAAGAAATTAGCAAAAAACTTAAGCCTAACAAACGAGGCTTAAGAAAGATATGATTTTGTTGTGTCTTTAATACTGAATGCATTTTTGATTTGCAAAATTTAAATTGACTCACTGGTTATTTTGATTAAACCTGTAAAGAACCCGCATAACTGGACATTCAATACACATTATAATTAAGGATCACTTAAAGATACAAATTATTCAATAAATCCTGATATAACAAATTGACCAATTTCCCTGCAATTTTAATTTACGTATGCAGAATTAGTGTAAATTTTGAGCTGCTTTTTTTAAATTTGAAAAAAAAAAAATTAAATGCATGTACGAAACTAAAGATAGTAAAAGCTAAATGTCAATTTTCTCCATTTTTAGCGAAACATACTTTTCTGTATCTTAATTACCAAGCAATAAAACTTCCTGATAGATGTTAAATTGAAGAATTTTACTGAAAATATGTTTCAAGGTAATTCGCACATACTAGCAGATACAAGCACATTTTCAAAAAAAAAAAAACAGTCATTAAAAGCCTTACTTTATTCATTAACAACAGGTTTATATAACAGCTCAGAATTTTTTTTTTTTTTTTTTTTTTTGCTTGCTTGCTTGCTAATCTAGATGCTTTTTGTCCTTGACTATGTAACTAATAAAGAAACGAATGCTTAGTAAATATTAAAGAATAAGACATTCTAAAAAACATTGGTTTCATACATTTCTAAAATTAAAGAGACAGAAAACATGTGGGGTTGGAGACCGAAATGAAATTTTAGAATGTTTTACTTATCCGATATCCAAGTAGAAGTAAGTTATAAAATACTTATTTATTTGCTTCTTTTGTTTTTAATTAGATATTTTAAGTTTTTTTTTTATCTGCAGCAAATAGTTTAAAAACTAAGTATTTAATATAAATATATTTAATGTAATATATTAAATTAATTGAATAAAAATTTCTCAAATCATGCTTAAAAAGATTAATGTTAAACATAGTTCTATAGAAAAAGAGTAATGGATGATTAAAATTATTTAAAACTCTTTAATTCCTCATAACATTCAAACATAATAATCACAGAATTATTTCAAATTTATTTAGTGTTTCCTGTGCATTAATTTCACAATGGTGTCTTTTCGCATTTTGCATAACATCTTTCATTAGTCCTTTGAATCCTTTCCTTGAAACAGAACATGATTGAGAAATTACTAACTGCATCTCTGATATATTTTTTTCTCATGCATATTTCAGTCAGAGTTCTTAATATCGCATATTATATATTGAATTATACAGAAATGCGCGATATATAAAGTTTTTTTTTAATGTTTTACTTCTGTGATGTTTTGGTGATTTTGAAAATTTTATGTCGAATTTCAACAGTCTAATGATGTTTCAAACTGTTAATGGTACATTCTCATCCATTCATTCAATTTTGCTACCAAATCTGACAACACGGGTGCAACTGTTTTGACATTACATTGCTCCATAATAAGAGAGGGTGTCAAGCTATTAGATAGATTAATAGACCAATTGATCTGGTTAGTCCAGAGTTATCAAATCGCTAATTCAATTAAATCCATAGGGAAGCCCAATATTGTCAGTATATTGCTCTACTCTCCACTTCCCCAGTTTCTGTAAATGATGCTTTTCCTTCCTAATGCTTAACCAACAGGAAAGCAAGTCTTACTAGATGTTTGTTTGAAGTCTCATGAATTTGACCTTGTGGGAGTGCTGCTTTTCCTATTTGATATAAAACTAGCAAAAAAATAGGTTTTACAAGATAATTTTTCCGATACTAAATAAAAGATTTTTGTTTTATTTATATATAATTATTAGAAAAAACTAATTCAATTAATGCAGGAGAAAACAATAGAAGTTTCTCAAAGAAAATTAACTTCTAAACATTTTGCACTGTTTCGTAATATCCTATCTAATTAAATATACTTTTCATACAAATAAACTTTTTAATTCTTTGAGGTAACTAAGATTTTGCTAAATGATTATTGAATGCGAGTACAATCTTTTGAAACATGTAACGGCAAACGATATATTATCCTTTGTTATAATCGATTGAATTCTTTTGTACCACTTACTGTTTGTTTCAGAAGAATTTATTCCTGTGAAGTCTCTTTAATGTCTCGTTTAAAAAAGGTTTCAATTTGAAGAAAATAACATTCTACTAATATTACAATTCAAAGTAAAGGAAATTTACTGCTATTTCCATTGTTTAGACTTATTATGTTCATAACTATTTATATATAAGCAATTTTTTTAAGATATATAAAAATAAAGTGTTTTGATTACATTGTTGATTAAAAATTATTTTCTAATCATATACAAAGTCGTAAACGAATGTATTAGCTTGTGTGATATTATTATAGTGAACAGTTTTATATCTTTATTAGCTTGAATTATTTTTTAGTTTTTTCAACGATTTCAATTCCATAAAAAAATAAGTTATTTTGGTTTTTCACATTGCTTTCGTTGTAGCATGACATTTTGAAATTTCTAACAGCCTATTAACTAGAATTTCTGAAAATATTATTTTTCCTAACTGTAACAAATGATGCATGCAAACAAACAAATGCATGGAATTAAATTTAATAAAAGAAACATTACAATATTCCATAATAGAAAATTTCGAAATTATTTTAAACTTCCTTGATACATTTCAGTATTAATATACTTGTGCTGTTAGGAATCAAAACTAATTCGCAGTAATTATATTTTACAGCAATCGTAAATTATGCTTAGTGTTTTACATTTGCTTTGTCAAATTCTAAAGAATTTGTAAAATTCAGTTAATTACTAAGTTGTTTTAACATATTTTTGCACACAATTAATTTTCAATTGAGAAATCATACAATTCTCAAAGTGTAGTGATACTAATATTTTCTAATGCAAACACATAATAATCTCTCTTCCCCCCCCCCTACAAAGGAAAAGCTCTGTTTACAATTCCGAGGGTTTCTATTTAAGTGAGTATGGAATACCTTACATTTGTATACTATTATTCTCTTTTAAGTATAAACAAACTTGTCGAATAATGGTTAAAATCTTTCGTCTCACAATCGACATTAATATTACACTACTTTGTACACATTCCATATTATTCATTAATTTCGGAGTAATAGAAAAGTCTAATGTAATTTCAAATAGTTGAAAATCTATGTAATATATAATATTTATGAAAGATTCAAATTTATAAAGCAGAGAGAGCATAACATTTCTTGTTTACACATCACACAGTTTTAGAGAGATTACTTAAAACGACTCGTAATGTTTCTTTCTTGATAAGTTATTGATTTTATGCGCCATATTACACTTAAATACGTAACATGTTATTTTTTTGAATATTGACTATAATTTTCATAGTAAAATAAACTGATTGCTCAAAAATTAATTTTTTTCCATAATACGAATGATATTTTTTTCGTATTTGTAGAGCGATATAAATACAAAAAAAGTAACAAAAAAAACCCTAATGCTCCATATTATATTTAATTTTTATAAGACTATAATCCATCTTCTTATCTCTTATAGAAATGAAGGCATTAATAATAAATTAATTAATTGTTTTATGTAGTTTAGTTAATCTACTACATAATTAATAACAAGAATTTGAATTCCATGATTGTTTACTGCAAAGTAAATGAACAATTTTTATGTCAACTGCAGATTTTAACATGAAAAATATAAATTACGTCTTAAAATAAACAAGTCAGAATATTATTATGCAAATAAATTATTTTAAAGACAAAATCTTGACTTAACATTACAAATAAAAGAATTTACATAAGTTTTGATAATTTTTAAATAAAGGATAATGGGTGAGCATTAGTTAAATTTGTCCTCTAGAGGATAAATATCAAATTAAACAAATTATTATTGATAGCAAATATTCCAATAATATATTAGATCAATTTAATAAACTAATTACTTTAACTAATTGGAAGATTTATTGTTATGAATTAAATCTTGATTTAGCATTCTAAAAAAAAGTTTTTTCCCTTCCTATTAATATATATGAGATAACACAAATTTTAAGCCGCTTATTTGAATTTATAATAATTACTTCTTCCTTTTCCCCACATTTTATTGACATGTTTAGTTAAAGCATTTACTCTTTATTTTGCATGAAAAGTACACATTTTATATATTTATAAGAAAGACACTTAAAAAACGTTTATGTCTGTTTATAAGGTAAAATATACATCACTGCTAAGTGAAAATTAAAATATCAATAATATAATCAAACCTTATACTATATCATATTTTCGAAAATATTCTAAAGAAACAGAAAGAAAAAAAAATCGAATACTAAAAATAAACAAAAATAATCATTTCATTACATAAAGCAATATCAATATCAAACTAAGCTGATGAATTTGATTAATTTCGATACATATATATCTGTGTAAAATATATATCATTTGAAAAACATAAACATTAGTTATATGAGCTAAATTAAGCAATAAATTTCTTGGCATTTATTATAAATATTTGCATATTTGAAAAAAATTAATGGTTTATACTTTTATGAGTAATGCTATGAGTAGTATTAAATTTTCATGAAAAAAAATATTGCCTGATATTATAATTGTAAAATAAGCATAATTTTTAATCAAATACCGTAAAATAAATATTTACAGATCTTCTATATATAGTTTTCTACTTATTTATTTACAGAACCAATGAACAACAAATATTCTTATAGTTTCAATTCTATGTTTCATTAACATTGCGGTAAGAAAAAAAAGAAAAATGTATCAAAAGATAATGTTAAATATTTTGTCATTACATTGAATATGAATTATTAAGTAGCTTTTTTTTTAGCTACAGAATGTAATTATTCAAGCATAAATATCCATACACACATCCATATTCCATCATATGTTCTTAATTTAATTACTTTTCTCCATTTTTTCGTAAATTTAATTTTAGAAGAAATTTATTTAAAATAAAATAAAAAATTAGATTGACGTTCAAATGTTAGAATCCCAAAATTGATAATCGCTAAATTCGTGCATCGTATGAAGAATTGAAATTCATATACAATATTGAAAATTGGAATTCACACAACATGGAACACCGAATTCGCGTAGGACATCATAATGTAACTAACTCATCCATTGCTGCCTGATCCTCCATCTTTTTTTTTTTCCAAAATAATTTCATTTTATTATTTTTTTAAATCATAACATCAGATGAAGATTATCTTGTTAAAAATTCGAACCGAGATTCGATACAATACAAAAGGATAATACAAAAATTCTATTTCAAAATAAATATTATGAATGGAAACGCATCAAATAGGAGGAAGAGGGACGCCGTAAAGGATAGGAATGTACTCACCCGGTGGAGCTGCCGGCGGGAAGTAATCAACCCGATCGAGTCGAGATATTCAAGAATGGCTTCTGAAGAAATTAAATTCCACTTATAAATCATAAAAATGATGAAAATAAAGGAAATACAACAACTTGAACAAAATGCGAACAACCTGTTGCATTGGCTCCTCCCTAGAGCAACAGTTGGCCGCAGCTGAACTACTTGTTTCGACGTCACTACCGCCATCTGTCGGAAAAATCGGTTACGACCCCATAATTTTTCAAAATAATTTGAATTCCTTTACATTATTAATACTGTGGTGTTCAAGTATTGAATGAAAAAGAAGCACAAATGCTTTAAAAAAATTTTAGGTGATAATTTTAATTTGTTGCGTACGTTTTAGGAGCATATTTTCTAAAAACTATGGCATAATTCAAAATATTAATTTACTCGTAAATATAAATTTTCATCAAGTGAACATAGTGGACAAGAATGAATCTAAAAAAAGTAATTAAATAGAAATTATTGAAAACATTTATGATTATGGTTAGCGAAATTTGAGAAAAAAAAGAGCTTCGTGTAAATATTTTGAAATTTATAAAATATATTGAGTTCAACATAAATACATTGAAAAATTGAAATACATTGAGCCTTACACAAATATATTGGAAAATTTAGCATAACAAGTATATTTCTATATTATATAAGCATAACATATGTATATATATTATTTCATAACATATGTATATATATTATTTCATAACATATGTATATACATATGCTTATATATTATTTCTATGTTATATAAGCATATGTATTATTAATGTGGAAAAAGGCCAGTTTTAAAATTTCTTAATTGATATTGTTGAGATATTTTAAATAAATTATGTGCATTGAATATTTTTTATGATTCAAAAAATTATGTAAACATTTTTTGATGAATAATAAAAAATTGAATTGCAATTTTCAAAAGAAATCTTGATGATCAAGTAGGGATAGCATTACATAATTCTCAAATAGTTAACTGCCCTGCAGTGTAGTGGACTGATCCACATAAAATCTATCGAGACTCAAAGTCCTAATGTTGGGCTGATGCCGCAATTAAGAAAGTAGAATGTCAGTTCAGGTGTCATCCTCGTCATTTGACCAAGTTTCAAAATTACGATATCTGTCACCAATAGCTCTCGTGTTGATTCAAAGTACTACATTAACTAACTATTATAGATATATTAAGAAATACAGAAATTAATAACATTCAAAATATTTTAGCGATCAAAAAGAAATTTTCTGTTTAAACATTTTTCTTGAGACAACGTTGTCGTGGCCACACATCAAAATTTTTTAAAATCATTTGAAGTCACAACTTTCCCACAATTTCGTCATTAAATATTAATACAACTTTAAAAAAAATTAAATAATAACTAATAATAATTATACAGCTAGAACTCTTATAATTTATGTAAGCAACGGGTTTTAAAGTAAATGTGAGGCAATAATAGCAAAAATTCATCAAAGTATTTTCTGTATCCAAATACACCACATGAAATCGCGTCTATAAACACAATTGCAATTTGAATCCATTCGAAAGATAAAATACTGTATATTTTTCTAAGATATTTTATGAATATAAATAATGAGACTTATTACTAATAAATAAAGTAATTAAGGAAAATAAAATACTACTTTAATTTAAAAACTAAGTTACACTTTTTTCAGCTCATATATCACACACCATTAAAGTATTCAAATACATCAGAATTTAAATAATATTGATGTCTTACGGAAGTTTGCAATTATATTACTAAATGTCTTTAAAGTAATATTTTTATTTATTTAATTATATTTAAATAAAACTGCCAGAATCAATTTTGCAGTATTATTGGTCATTTTATTTTTCAATAATGGAAAAATAAGGCTAAAATCCTTGACACACAGGTAAAGGGGAAATTTTTCTTTTTCGTTCACACCATCATTCATATATGAATGACATATAGGGATGATACAATAAATTTAAAGGAAACAGTAAAATAAAATAAAATTTGCATATAATTGATTAATAAGTACATTGGTGATTTTTTTTTTTATTTTCTATTAATTAACTAAGATTTAACTAAATGAGAGAGTGATCGTAAATTTTAATGGCACAAAAACCAGATATGGCTATGTGGCACCAAACAAGGTGTATCTGTGATCAGGGACCTTTTAAAAAAATGTAAAAAAGTTTAACACATTCACTGACAAGAAGGAGGGTTGAAAATAAAGAAGGATCCCTTAGGTATCCCAGGGGTGCGTCACCTGTGTTTATCAAAGACGGGAAACACTATGGGAAAGGGAAGGGATCACTAGTAATGCCTGTACTTACCAGAAGATCATAAGCCCCTGTGGGCTAACTAATCAAAAATAATCAGCATTAAATTTTGAAGGATTTGGGTATTCTATAATACTTAAAGCTATTCTACGAATTTATACAATTTGTCGATTAGCAATTCAATAAATGTTTGTAAAATGATCTCAAATAGATTGAACGATATTTATAAAGAATGTTTATTTTTTTTTAAAAAAAAAAAATTCCGATTACAATGATTATAACTGAAAATGTCACAGCTTTCCTGAATATTCTGAATTTTGTTAGTCACACACAAACTATAAATAAATAAACACAACCAACCAAGTAATTGTTCCCTTGATGCCTATATGGCAGAAGACGTGCAGTAATTATACAAATTTTGAATTCAAAATTCATTTCTTTCCAAATAGTATTCATTGAAATTTTTTTAATCTCAATTCAAACTCCACCATTAAATATCATAAGCTGGATAGTTGGGGAGGAGTTGCTTTGAAATTTAATTAATTGCCCGTTAAATAAATAATGTATTATATTCAAGGTCTTCATCACAATATCAGAGCAATTCTGTGATTGGTTTTTTAGTTTTATTATTATTATTATTTATATTATAAATATAAATTCTATAACAAAAAAACGACGCACCAAGAAGGAGTTGCCCGGTTGTAACGAAATTTCCCTGCCAATGATTAAAATTTGGGGTCCAATGATTGAAGAGCGGGAGCTAAGGCGCACTCAACAGGTGTAGCGATTCTCAATCTAATGGTCAAATTTTCAGTTGCATTGCGATTTAGGATACCTTTCAACGACTGAAAAAATGTCTCGCCGCAGAATACGAGCTCATTACGAGCAAATATCAAAGTTTGAAAGAGGTCGAATCATGGGATTGAAAGAGGCAGGTTGGGCAAATCAGAAAATTGCTCGTCATATGGGTCGAAGTGATGCGGTGATTAGAAGATGCTAGCAAGAATGGATGGACAATGGCAGATTTCAGCGTCATGATGGTAGAGGTCGACCTAGGAGCACAACTGATCGGGAGGACAGAGTAATTGTCAGATCAGCTATCACAGCGCCTGATTCATCATTATCAACCATCAGACGTGTGAACCGTACATGAGTGTCCACCATGACCATTCACAGATGGCTGTTAGAGCGAAATCTACGCTCCTACCGACCGCTACGCCACCTGCCACTTACGCCTGCACACTGTCGAGCCAGATTACAGTGGTGCTTGGCTCGATCAGGTTGGAATGATGCTGACGGGGGATGTATAGTATTTAGTGACGAATCCCGCTTCCAACTGTGTCCTGAGGATCATAGAAGACGCTTCTGGAGTCGTCCAGGGCAGTGTGACAATCCTGCTTTCACTATTGCTCGCCACACAAGCCCTCAACCATGAGTTATGATCTAGGCTGCAATTTTCCTTGATAGCCGGACCACTTTTGTCGTCATAAGAGGCACATTTCCAGCACAGCGGTACCTCGACGACATTCTGAGACCTGTTTTGCTACCGTTCCCTGGCCTTATTTTACAGCAAGATAATACCAGACTGCATACTACACCTGTTGCTATGAACTGTCTTACAGCTTGTCAAACACTTCTTTGGCCAGCCAGATCTCTCTCCAATCGAACATGCCTGGAATTTGATGGGAAGGCGACTGTATCTAACACTAAGGAATGTTGATGACCTAGCCCGTCAATTCCCAAGCACATTTGGAAAGAAATACCACAGGAGACCATCGGGGAGCTTTATCAATCTATGTCATGTCGTGGGGCAGTTTACATCCAGGCCAGAGGTGGGTCAACATCTTATAGGGCTCGTTAAGGCACATCTAGTTAAGCTCATGAGCTACATCTTATAGAGCTTTGTAACTATGTAACCCTGAAATAAATCATTCAATTTTTCTAAAATCTTAATAATTTTCCATTCTGTACATAATTTTCCTATCCACCAATGTTTGTCTCTCCATCGGACAACTCTTTATATATATATATATATATATATATATATATATATATAAATATATATATATATATAATGTTTAGAAATATAAATTTTATTATCTTCGTTTATTACGAGTACATTAGTGAGAAGACTTATTTTATTTCGTTGCTTGCATTCGTGTTTTGGCTTCTTACAGAATTATTTTTATTTCTGATATTTTATACAAATTCAGATAAGTATGTATCTATACTTGCTAATGAGATATTCGAATATTTTCATAAATTATGTGAAAATAGCAAAAGTTATAAATTCAAAAAATTTCAAATTAACACGTTGTTATTGCAACGAACAGTTCTTATACTTGTTAAACCTAAAGCTCATGTTCACACAATTTGTTCTTCTTTTCAGTACTAAATATCTAAAACAGTTTCAAGTTGCACTCCCAAAAGCAATTTTTGTACAAATACTTTTCAATAGGCAAAAAAAAATTACAAGAAATTATTCTTTTATTTTAAAAGTTGTAATGTATTATTTTTTTAAAAGATAATTTTTTTAATGATTTAGACTAACAGATGATTGAATCCCGATTTTTAAACAAGTAATATAAAAAAAATTAAGTCAATTCCTTCTTAGGTCATCAAAAAAAAATTTACTTTTGTTACTTTTTATTAAATAATTACAATTAATATAAATGCGTATATACATATGATAGAATCTCGATATTAAGCGGCAAAAGAAAATTTTTTCCAGCGATCTACACGCTTCGTCACTGACGGTATTTATTCCTAAATTTATATCCTGCTAAATATCTTATAGAAGAGAAATTTTTTCTCTCATATAAAACTAAAATTAATTATTTGAAAATCAAATAAAAAAAAACTTTATGCTCCGATCCGAGGGCATGAAGATTCTACGCCGACGTTCTACCAACGTTGCCATTGCAGAACCAATGACGTAGTACAAGCATTGGGTTGTTTCTTAATTCATCCGGTAAATTAAATGGTTGGAATGCAGTTTAGCCCAACCACCCTTGGTGACAGGAATTATTTGGCGGTATTTTGCCAAATGTGGCTACCCTGGTACGCTTCGCAGACTTAACGTTCAGCCAAAGAAAATCGCCAAGTTTGGCAATTTTTGAAATCGCGTCAAGTGGTTGGGCTCAACTGCATTTTAAACAATTAAATTTAATTGATTAATTAATATTTGAAAAAACTGTATTAACCTCAAGTGTCTTCCCTTACTAGTTTAAAAAATGTATTTGAACTTGAGTGGATAAATAAAAAGTATTCTGTTAGCAATTGAAAATTTGAACAAGATATATAAATATATATAGGGAGAGTGCGAACTAATAGTAGGAATTTAAAAAATAGATTAAATTGCTTGGGTTAGATTTCAAATGGTTGAATTTAACTGGTAAAATGTGAATTTCATTTGTTGCAAATGATTCAGTTTGGTTTGCAAAATGTAGAATTTGATTTATAAGAAGTTAAATTCATTTTGAAATAAATAAATTGATTTGATTTGATTAAAATTACCTAAAATTTCTTTAAAATGCATATAAAAAGAACTTCTTAGCTCATTTGAATCTTGATATTACCATTAATACGTAAGTTGCAAAAATTAATTAGGTATTTTCTAAAATTTTTAATGTATTTCAATAACATGAAGAATATCCAAAATTAATTTTTATTATTTTCCTTTTAAAAGATTTTATATAACATATACATGTCTCGCATGCATTCTTATAAAATTCCGATCTATATTAGCAGCTTTCATTTCTATAAACACGAGGTTTAAAAATACATTGCACCATTTACTTTTGCTTCTAATTGGCAAGTAAATTAATTCAGAGAATTTAACAAATGTTCTGGTTCAGATACTAGTTGTTATAGTAATGGGCTCGAAATTAATACATGGATAGCTTAACAAAGACTATCATGTAGCTGGAGTTATGCACAATATTTCTTTTGTGGCTGAAACTTCTTATATTAGCATGACATGGATGCGAATCCTAGGGTGCTAATTATGGTGTGGATCTCGTAATCTGACATTTCTTTAAAATTATATAGATTCTGGGCAGCGTTAAGAGGATCTTTGAGAAGCTAAGATAGAAGCGTTCAACGTTCAACAAACAAATCAGTGTTACAAAACTGAGACACATAAAAAAAATCCATACCCAATAATTTCTGTATTAAAAAACGAATTGCTGTAATACAAACATATAATTCCTATAAACATCTTTTGCCTCCACAAAATGTACAACATATACCTAGTGGACCTTTTGTAGAGACCGTGGATATCTAATATGGAATTTAATGTTACATGAGTGTGCTTAGTAGATTGCAACTTTCATTCCATAGCTTGGAAGGAACGCAAACATAAATAAAATTTCTATATTACTCGATTAATTACTAATTGCACAGGAAGAGTAGCTGTTGGATCATATCCTGGTAGTGAAAGGTTAAAAATTAGCTCCAGTAAATAATTCCTGAATTTTAGCTATTGCACACACACACACAAATCCGTTACAAGTCCATTTCATTTTTTTACACAAGAAATTTAAAGCTCTATGAATTCCACCAAAGACATCATCAGTTTAATTACTTATCATTGAAGGTTGTGCTAATGTGGTTGTTAAAATCTGGTCTAGAAGCAGATGGTAGAAAACTGGCCTTGCTGTATTTTCCATAAATATGCAATTCACACTCAAAAATTCCATTAGAAGTCCATTGCTTTTTTAAGGGCAATGCAATATTCTGTAATACACTCCATAAAAGACATCATCAATCATTTTTCAATTTAGTTGCTTAACATTGTAAGATGCGCAAATGTGGTTTCGTGATTTTGTTTTATATTGTTTTTTGATTCTTTTGAATAACTTTTTCTAAATCTCATATTCAATTGTATGCAAAATGTTAAATTATTTGTAAACTAATTAACAGTAACGATTTCAACATTTCTCAATAATTTATATAATATTTTTGTTTGCAGATTCTAATATTATTGTTATACAGAACATCTCATTCATAAAAATGTGCTAGATTTTTGCGCAAAATAGTAGAAAGTATATGAAATTTGAATGCTTAGAATTTATCAAAACTTATATTTTCATTTTTTTATAATTACTTGAAGAAAAATGGATATCTGAACAAAAAAAAAGAGGTTATGACAAATATCAATACTGAATATGCACTTTTTGTGAAATAAACCGAAGAATAAAAGGGAATGAAATAGAATTTTTTTTGCTTTTAGTAATAACAGAAGTTTAATCAAAGCAAGCATTGAAAAAATAAATTTTAATACGTAAAAAGTTTTAAAATAAAACTATATGCAAATTATTACTTCTTTTCATTATTTACATTTTCATCCTATGCGGATGCTATTTTGTTTTATGTCAACAGTTTCAGAAATTCTTGTTTCTTACTGATATCGTGGAAATAAAAAGCGTAGCAACTAATGGCTTCATATCCAGATGTTTAAATTTGTGTAAACAACAAAGATATTTATTTAAAAGATGAAAAATATCTCTATTTGTTTCAATGATATCAATGAGGAGCAGAAACTAAACTGCACAAATTGTTTGCAAAACGTTTTTATCTATACAAATATTTACCTACATCATTTGTCGGGGGGGGGGACGACATAACATGAAAAACTTTCAAGATACTTAATAATCAGTCTACATCTTTAGGAATAGGAAACTCCTAAGCTTATTTCAAACAAGAAGAGAAAAATACATAAAATATTTCGGGAGGAAAAAAGAATTCAACCAACACGAGAACATTTCAAAATACGATATTTCCTTAACAAATTCAAATTTTAGACGATGTAAAAATTCTTTTCCTTTTTTTTTTAGAAAAAAAATTCTCTTAAATCTGATATTTCAATTACAGCAATCGAACGTCGTTTCTTTCTATTTTCTTTCGAGAAGAACTTCACCAAAATCATTTTCCTGCTGTATCTCTCGAACTCGTTGCCAGAACAAAGTAAAGAAGTTTCTTTTTTTTTTTTTTTTTTCTGCGCAGACGATAAAGAAGACGCGCTGCTGTGTTTATTTTTGAGGTTAACTTAAAAGTAGTGTCTCTGCTGCTTGTATGTCCAAAGAATTTCGTTGCCCAATAAAGAAAAGCAATTGGTTAGTCTACAAAGTCAAGAAAACCTGAAATACCTGAAAGGGAATTTTTCCCCTTACCTTAGTGATTTCTTGTTTCGATTTTTCCCTCTGTTCTTCGAACTTCAAAAGAAACTTCTTGAATAACTGTGTTGGAGTAAGGATTTGTTCTGTAAGTATTTCTATGGCTTCTTTTTTCCTTTCTTCATTCTTTTTCCCTTTCTTCTAATTTATGTTTTGAAGGATACCTTTGTCTTATTACTTCATATTTTTATTGTTTGCTAAATTGTGAAAACTTAAGAATAATGTTGAATCAGTTTATGTTTTATAAATATCATGCACAACACATTTAATTTTCGAATTTAATTGCTATGTTTTAAATATGTCATCAATAAAGGGTCACAACAATATATATTCAAGAGATATGTTATGTTATGCTTTTAACAATATAAATGCTGTTTAAATTTATAATATATATTTTTTTCCACATCGTCAGTTTAGGAATCACTTTCAAAATAATTAATAATGAAGTTTTTACGATACGAAAAATTTTGAAATTAGAACTCGAAATAAATTATAAGATTATTTTTTTCCTCCACAAAATAATTTAGACGTAAAATAAAAATTAATTAGGTTGAATCCTATTTTAACCCATGGTTTGGCGACGTAAAACAAAATAGCGACGAAAAGCTCGATAGATGCAATGAACTGACATGCTTTATAATAATGCAACCCAACCAGATATTGATTTATTTGGTTTGAAAAATGCACTTTGGCACGATTAAGCTCCATTACGTTTTCCATCGCCAAGAAGTAAGTGATTATAGGGTTTTAACCAATTAAGTATAATAGCTTGGATTCATTTGATTGTTTTTTATTAATGTCCTTTAATAGTAACAAACGAACTACAGATGACAGACCTCGTAGTTTAGAAGTACTGTCAGGTGACAAGGATTCTATTTGAGCTAATAACTAACATCTTCCTCACGATTCATGATAACATCGAGGTCTAGGACGAAGATAGTCTAGTTAATAAGTAGCTGATCCGATTATTCCCCATTACAGGTTTTCTGTGTAATTAGGATTCTAGCCCTAGTCATAACGAAATTTTCAGCTTAACTTCGCACTTGAGATTGCTAATAAAAGATCTTGCGATTGCATGAGTTATTTGGTTCTTGTGTATTATAGCGGCACCCATCAAATTACGATTATGCTAAGTCGTCGCCAAACTCGGGAAGCCCATCTTTTGATACAACCTACTTGGCGATATCTTTTACTCGCTTGGAGATTTATCATCGGACGCCGCGATAAAAGACATGTACCAGCTATTTTATATCAGAACCCAGTCGATGTTTAGATTAGTTTATCACATTCCAAACTTCCCCACCAATGTTGTTACACTCAAAAGAACTCTTACTTATCAACTAGGGCTTGGAGAGTTCTTCTAGATCTCTGGTATGACAAACATGATTCGTATAATTAAACTATTATCAAAATTTGATTAATATGCCCCCTTTCACATTAACACTGCACCAACGTAATGACTTTGAACACCGTAGATCCTCACGTTGATGTTAACGGAGATCCACCCCTCTACACGACGTGTTCAAAAGCGCCGTCTATTAAAATATTGTCAACTTCGAGCTCAAGACCATGAACACTCGGATACCACGGTTGATAATTTTCACTTTGTAAGAGAGTTTCGAGGCTCTAACTTGATGTGTGCCACGATCATGATTGCCTGTGACTCCAAGTGGGAGCAGTACAGCTCACAGGTAGGCTTTGAAAAGAACTGGGGGAGGAGAGTTGATGATCAACAACCCTTCCTAATACTCGCAAGAGGCACGGAAATGCCTGCTTAATACTAAACATCGTGGAACAAATACTTCTAAATGTTTTTAACCCTTTGCGGCACACTACCCTTTAAAATAAAAAGTTTTACAAAAAAAATTCTGTAGGCCGTCTACTTAGGCCTAAAAGTATACTCAGATTATTTTTTGTAAAGATTGAACTTACCGGTTTGATTCTGTGGGTGGTCTCTGAGAGGGAACACTGCGCCACAAGAACTTACATAAGTGAGGCTAAGCGCGTATTGAATTGAAGCGAGAAAATGATTCAAAACTTCCACATAAGAATGAAAAAACATTGTATATTTTGGTTATATATGATTTTCGATTAGTAAATATTTACAATTTTATATACGAGAGTCCTATATACAAATATATTTATAAATTGGTCTATTTTTTTAGATTCATGATATTTTTGGAAACACATCACACATTTTTGAAAAAAACACAAACCAACATTGCAGGTTTTGCACATAAAAATAGTTTTGTACGGCCACAGTTTGCACCAGTATGTGGCACAGTATGCCCATCTTCTGCGCGTACCTTTAATTGTCATGTGTATAATATACGATTGCTAAATGTGATAAGATAAAAACGCCTTGTTAACTTACGAATAAGTTGTAAATAAAAAAAAATTCTTAGACTGTGTGATCCTTCACACTACCTAGACATTTTACAAAATTTGGGGTCACTACGTCAGAAAAAAACAGAAACCAGATGTTCTGTGTCTCATCGAGTTCTTTTGCAAAAATATGCAAAGTTTCCCGCTTAGGGAACAAATCCACATTATTCAATGATGCTATATGTACTTTTGGTATAAAAATTAAAATAATATAAAATATATAGTTGATTATATCCAACTAATTATCATAGAAATTGCTTATCAAGCACTAGTTTTTGTACCTGAAAAAAAAACTACACAAAATTCCTTGGAAATATAAGATTTTACATCAAATATTGTATTTGAAAATTATGAATTGGCTTGTAAGGTGCTATCATGTCTTATTTAAGTAGATAGGTAAAAGGGAATGGTAAACCAATTTTTATCCATTTATTGATTAATTTAATGGTTCGAGAAGCGAATCAGTTAAGGTGTTCCCTTGATTGGAACACTGAGCAGCAAAGAGTTAAGCAGTCATCATTAAAAGTAGATATTGGTAGATTATAGATCCAATGCCTTTTTGACTAGAATATGAACGCTGCATGCGCAGTGCACCATACGGAACTTAACAGTGCGTGTTCTTTTGTTTCGTCTCTGTCAACAAAGTTTATATTTAAAAATTTTCGCAGATCAAGACCAGACAAAGGCTCACTTCGACACGTTACTACCAGTTTCCGAGAAGGCTGCTAATCCTCTATTGAGTTTCCTACTTTTCTTCTCAAAATTAGAACATTGCTTTTAATTATGTTACATAGAATAAAATATATTCGAGAAAGTGGAAAAAATTAGAGATAGTGAAAGAAGATCTTATTGATAATTTCCTATTTCAACACTTTGAGTAACATTTTCAAATATTTATTAGAAATCTGAAAACTTAAAACTACACCTCTGATTTCAAAGACGAGAGCAGATGCTTTTTATCTGAATGAGGGTGTGTGTAATTTTTTCCCTTACAGGAAGAGTTTTGAGTAATTGTTTTCGAAAAGGGGGTGGTATTTCTTAAGATGTTTTTGAAATCATAAAATCGGCAGTAAAAAAGTGCATTAGAGGTGAATGGCGTGCAGCTGTTGTGCCTTCATACACTAGTGTAATGGGACTAGAACTGATGATGATTTACTTTAAAACGTTCTAAAAATGTTTCAGTTAAAAGCAACACCATTCTTAGAAATTATTAACAGTTATGTTCTCGGGTCTAACAATAAGAAATTAATGAACAAATTTATATTAAATTGATAATTGAACAATATAATATATGTTCAAATCATTAGTTAGGATTTTTTTGCAGAGTATTATTTACTCGAGTGTATAAAGCTCATTAACAAAATAAAATTATCTAAAAAAAGAAAAATAAATAAACGACGAATATCGTGACTTTAAGAAAGAACAAATCGAAATATCGTTCAAAGTTTGAAAGGCTTTCTGACTTGTCTTATTTGTCTTAAAAAGCTCGAAAAAATAAGAAAATAAAATTAAACTTAGATTAAAAATAATAAATTAAGCATTCTCTGAAAAACATAAGATATCCACAGGCAAATATCCGGCAGGTGATGCAAAAAAATGATATGTTATAAGACTTCAACATCAAAATCAGAGTTCGAGGTTAAACAAATTGGCACATAGTTCAAGTACAGTCAATCTTACGAGCTGTGTTGTCTCTTTGTTGACAAAAGAGAGAAATCGTGCTCATACAGTGATTACATCAAAGGTTGCTTTATGAAAACACCTGAATAGCTGTTTTACGGTTTTAATAAGAAAGCAGTAGCCATGAAAAAAATAAAAGTCTTAATCAGCGAAATCAGTGTAAGACAGGGCTGTAAAAATGCCTTCGAATATAACAGAAAAGCAAGTCGAAGATATTAAGCTGGCTTCTACAGTAGGGATTCCAAATGATGTTGTGTAATATTTGTTATACTGTACAATTATCACTCATTATGCGATATATGTTGGTACAAGGATTCGAAGAACTTCTCAGACTGTTATCACTCAAGTGATAAACACGTGGAAAAGAAATTGAAGAAACATATCAGGAACTAACTTGAATCAGTTTAAAAAAATTATTTCCTTTATTACTGATAGAGGCTAAAATAAGAAGGGAGTAAATAAAGGATTGTTGAAAGAATTTGAAAGAGAAAATTACTGGGCAATTACTCGACACAAGTGCACATCTATGAAAGAGCTGCCCAAAATATAAATAATTATATCTGATATACGGAATTGTTTCCCTGATGCACATGAAGCGATAAAAATATCATTTGTTTTTCTTTCAGTCATAAGAACAAACATTCTTTTAGTAAATCAAATAAAAATAATCCAGAAAAGTTACTTAATAATTTACAACCATGCCTGAAATTAAAAACAGTTATTTGTCAAACATAACAAAGTTTTCTAAAGAGATGCAAGGTCAGGGTCGTAAACTTTGAATAAAAAAAATCACCCCATCACTTTCTTAGCCCTAAAGCTCCTTACATACTTAAATATACATAAAAGGAAGTACCCAGAATCTTGATTAGGAAGATCTAAATGTTACTTACAAAATGGCTGGCTTAATGCAAGTAGAATCAATGTCAGTTTTACATGAAAATAAGATAGCTTGCGGGTGTTCACCTAATTTTCAGGACATTTATTTACAACAACAAACAATGTCAATTTCCTCAATTATTAATAAAAAATGAAATTCCAGAATAAAGTACTTTTGATGTTACTCAGTATTATTTCGCGAAATTTGAAAGTCTAATTCCTACCATTATAATTTTGACACTGGTTATTTTTCCCATTAAGCCACCGAAATAAAAAATATCTTTCATAACCCTTAGTTTTTAAAGAAATGTCAAATACACAAAAATTGATTTCAATTATATAAAAATATAAATTTAATAATGGCATTCTGGATCTCTACCGAGCCTCCCACCCGCACATATAAATGGCTCTCTGATACTTTCGTTATCCTTATTTTCCTTGATAACTTGGCTCTTCTCTCTCGAAAATCTACTGACCCCCTGGGATGTGCAAATGTTTAACATTTCAACGCAGAGGCTTAACATGAGTGCATGTAGCGTCACAAACAAACGCTAAATAAATGGAGATCAAAAGGGCTTTTTTAAGTACTGGAATTGTTTTTTCAAGTAGTTGTTTTACACGAGCACCTTCTGCACGCAACGAGGAATACGAATGCCATTCAATCCCGTTTCTATGTTCGATCGATGAATAATTGTTCCCTAATAGGGAATGCCTTCCTAGAAATGGGTAATCGTGTCGAGGTAACCAAACGACAATAATACGGGACAATGGATACAATAGTGAACGACTGACAGACGGAATAGATTGCAACCATCGCACTACTGCACTTAATAACGGGTATCATGGTAATGATGGATCTCTCTGCCATATAAGGAATCAGATCACAACAAATATTGTCTGCTGCACAATAACAAATGTTTACATTCGATGTTGTTGTAGCATATTGAAATGCTCACAAATTGTCCATTACTACGATTACTTGCATCTATGTCACAAAACCACTGGCGTTACGTCTGTAATGATACACTGAACGTCGGACATGAAAGGTAAGAGACTGACTCTTCAGACGAATCTCGCTTCTATCCGCAACAACAAAATGTTCGTATTTAGAGTCTAGATATCCGCGGAGAGAAGTTACTTAATTGTTACCTTATGCATCGCCAAACTGGTCCTTCAATTGCATTCATAGCTTGAGGTGATATTGGATTTCATTTTCGCACCTCCCTTGTACGCATCTGATACAATAACTATTCAACACTACATCTCAAAGGTTTTGGAGCCTGTTGCCTCACTTACCTTGAGAGCTTGCCATATTCCAACTAGACAATGCGTGACCTCACGTGACATTCCTTTGTTCAAGTCTTCTTCGTCCACCAGGTTGCACTGATGCCTTGGCCTGCTTGTTCTCTCGATATCGCAGATCGAACACATCTGGTCGCTGATTGAAGAGTGACATGCCCGGCATACAGCACTCACCACTATACTGGATCAACTTTGGCAACTCTAGAAGGAACCGTGGGCTTCCATCCCCAACAAGACATCCAAAATCTCTTTCATTCAATGTCAAGGTGTCTCTTAGCGGTATTTGTTAGCCATGCGGCAACATTCAATCTGATTTCCTCGTCTTTCTCACTTTGCAAATGGCTGCATTTTCAATCATTTCGTCTTTGTATTATGTGTTAATATCTAAAATATTACCCTACATATCTCTTGTTCTAATTGGCGTTCCATTTTGGATGAACTGTAACGCAAATAATTAGCCACCCAAGGAGTTATTGTTTTAGTTGGATAACTTTTGGCTAACCAGATCATTTTTCAATTTTTTATCGTTTGCTTCAATTTGAATTACATTTAACTTAAATATATTCAATTTATTAATTTATCGTTTCCTTTAATTTTAATATCGGAAAAGTTTACTACTGTCCGTTTCTCGATATTCCATCGTTTACTTCAATTCTTATACTTAATTGAGTAATTTAATAATAATTATAAAAGAAGCGCACCTTGAGTCTGTTCCTTGCAAAACTTTCCATGGAACTTTTACATTTTATTTTTTGAATATTTTTTTCACTGTCCGTCAACACTCTTTGAACTTTAAGAATTCAAAATTCTCTTTTCTATAATATTTTTGGTTTCTCGGAAAAGCATTATCTCAATAAAATATCTGTTAGAATAAGTCATTGTAAAAAAGAACTCTTTATGAAATTTTTTTCCTTCGTCAGCATTTTTAATTTCGGAGTTTTTGATTTTGGATATAAAAATCTTGACTTTATTTTTATATTGATGTTATACTTTAAATTCAGAGCATATGTTCCTTTTTTATTCATCATGTTGGGGAAAAAATTTCAACATACAATATAATTAATATCAATTATAACATATGCAACTTATTAATTACTTTGATCAAAAGCTCACATTGAAATAAATAAGATTAATGTAATAAAAATCCTAAGCATTTTCATATTTTTTTCTTACTATAATTAACTGTATCTTCATGTTGTCATTATTCGCATCCTCTTATCAATACCAAGATTCGAATCAAACATAGATTGAACAAAAAGGTAGATCCTTTTCACTTTTTGAGAAAATTTTCATTCCCATAGTTCCTATATTTAAAGTAAATACCAGTTAAAATTTCAAATATTTACAATGCAGATTTTAATATTATATTTGCAGATTTTTTAATCGTTACATTTCTTGTTACATTTCCGGTTTTAACAAGGTGGGAACATCTTGGCATGTCAGTGTTAAATACATATCTTGCTGTTGCAAGACAATTGCCACATTTAAAATTTTTAAATCTTTTTCAATTGATCAATTAATTTATGAGATGTTCTTTCTCTGTTTTCATTAGTTATTCCTTCGGTATTTCTCTTTTTCTCTTGTTGTATTTTTTTGCAATGCAGTCTTCTTTTATTTTGTTTTATTTAAGCTTTATGGAAATTTTAGAGAATGTTGGACCAGTAAACCATGTTCAACTTGCTAATCTGTCATAAGTCGGATTCAGGATTTTTAAAAATTTTGCATAATTTTCTTCTTTTATTCATTGATTTCCTTCGTTTCCATCGTTTTTATGGATAGGTTTGTTCTTTTTATATTTTGAAGCTTATATCTTAGCTATTTTTCTCACATAATTTTTAGGCATTTGTTCTCTCTATTTATTGTTTACTGAAGTAATTTTTCTTTCTTTTTTAAGTTTTTACAATTCAAAATTGTTTCATTTTTCTTTTACTTTTGCTATAATATAAAAAATTCATATGTAAGTTTTATTTGAAATTTTTTAAAATTCTATTTAATTTTCTTTTTCTTTTAATAACATTTTTAATTTATTTCAATAATTTTCTTTTATATATATATATAAAGGAGTTGGTCAAGTGTATTGAAATTTCATAGGCAGACATTTGGACCGAACATGCAAATGATTACAATTTGGTGTCCAATGAATGAAGAGTGGGAGCTACAGCGCTTCGCAACTACGCACTCAGCACATGTATATAAGAAGCGATTCTCAATCTGATGGTCAAATTTTCAGTTGCATTGCGATTTAGGATACCTTTCAAAGACTGAAAAAATGCCTCACCGTAGGATTCGAACTCATTAAGAGCAACTGTCAGAGTTTGAAAGATGTTGTATCATTGGATTGAAAGAGACAGGTTGGACAAAACGGAGGATTGCTCATCATATGGGTCGAACGATGCAGCGATTAGAAAATGCTGTCAAGAATGGGTGGACATTGGTACATTTCAGCGTTAGGATGGTAGTGGTCGACCTAGGGCCACAGCAGATCGGAAGCACAGAGTGATTTCAGATTAGTTGTCAGCGCCTGATTCATCGTTATCAATCCTCAGATGTGCGATCCGGACACAATTGTCCACCATGACCCTTTACAGACGGCTGATAGAGTGAAAACTACGCTCGTACCGACCGCTACACCACCTGCCACTTACATCTGCACACTGTCGTGCCCGATTTCCGTCGTGTTTTGACTTCAGATTTGAGGGTCGATCGAGTAATCGAATGAGATGAGGTGGGCATTTGGACTTACGGATCTGCTGAGGAACTGACGGTTGCGTAGCTGAGTGAATTTGTGGAGTGGCCGATATCTACCTTGAAAGTGCAAAATGTTACTGAGGAGGTTTGTCCGTAGTGAGAAGCTGGAGAGATGAACGTTATTGATACAACTATGATTGTCATTACAAATACTAGGTCGTTTCTCTATCTGTGTCCCTAATCTATATATGTCCTGTGTTTTTCTGTTTCCTAATCTATACAAGTCCTGTATTTTTCTGAGTTAGTGTCCAAGCTCCACTTATTGTGTGTCATCTGAAAGATTTGGGAATATAGTGTTATTTGTCATTGTCCTCCACGAAAGACTTGATTTCTCTGCCACATACCGAGAAATGTTAGTAACACACACACATACACACACACACACTTATATATATATATATATATATATACATACATACATTCATTGCCATAAAAATTTGCAGACCAAGAAGGAGTTGTCAAAATAAAACGAAAATCTGCAGACGGAAGTACATCGTTCATGTAAGTAAGTGATTACAAAATCAAAACAAACTGATCATTTATTGTAGGAAAAATTACAAATGAGTTGCTGGGCTTCTAGTGTGAATGCATGATGTGATACATTCCGGCATTCTGGCATGCAAGTACCCTATGATGTCCCACGACATCTCGTTCCACTATTGCTACAAACGCGCCTTTAGCTCGACCAAACTCATAGGCTGTCCAACTTGCCGTCCTAAATGATCTCAGGTATGCTCGATTGGTGACAAATCTGGGAATCGATTTGGCAAGTGAAGGGTGGAAACTGTAGTGGAAGAAATCCTGTGAAACCCTTTCTGTGTGTGCACGAGCATTGTCCTGCTGAAAAATGGCTCCTGAGAGCCCTGCTATGAGTAGCAACACATGGGGCTGAATTATGCCGCGAACGTATCAATGGGCTGTCATGGTGCCTGGATCAATATTAAGGGTGACCGTGATACGCATGTTACTTTACCCCATACCATCACACCATTTGTGGAAGCGGATTGACGCTGTACAGCGAAGGCAGGATTAAGATGTTCACTACGGGGCTTCCACACACATACACGTTTGTCATCTGTACCCAAATAGAATCTGGATTCGTCGCCTAAAATAACCTGATTCCGTTGGGTTGCAGTCCTAACCATTCGAGCACGACACCACTCCAAACGGAGGCAATGGTAAGTGGGTGTCAATATCAGTATCAATAGTACACATAATGGGCGCCGCGATAGCATCTATCCTTCAGCCAGGAGCCTTACGATGGTATGGACTGATACTGTGACCCGTAGTGAAGGTGCTGCTTGTCTATGGATGGGGGACAATGAGACAGTTGCGCTCTGCGTGCGTGTCATATGATGACCTTCTCGACTATTGATCTTTCGAGGGCGTTCTGAGTCTGGTCGCCGTGTAGCAGACCTCTATCTTACCCACTGGTTCCGACACCTCCTTACAGTTAATTCAGAATATCCTAGGTGGTGAGTTACTCGCCGAGCTCACCACCCGGTTTCTATGATCCCTATGATTTATCCCCTCTCTTACTCTGACAGCTGCTCATATTATCTCCGATGGCGGCGTAACGGTATCTCCAGTTAAAAAGCATTCTTCTACAACAGATTAAATACCCGCAAACAAGCTCTCCTTGCATGTTTTTAATCTAAGGAGAACGAAGCTCAACGTCCTCTGGGTCAACGAAATCCAACGTCAATATGCAATGCACAATCAAGCTGCTTTTCTAATTATTTACATATCTGCTTTACACGTACCTTCATGCCAAGTTTCGCAACTCTTCCAACTCTTGGTGCAGAAATTTTATATATATATATATATATATATATTTAGAGAGAGAGAGAACCATCCAGATTCGATTGCCGGTGGATTCGGCACTGGTAGCTAGTCGTAGGTGCAGAAATTTTAGCCTTCCCTTCATCCTCCGGGGTCTCTAAGTAAGTACCAAGTTCATTCGGGAGGTGAATTGGGGACCCAGTGTCGGGCAAACCACTCGGCCTGGACACTAGCTAGTAATTAGCGCCCCATTTCCAAAGGCAATAGAAATGTAAATCAGCACCGTCAGATGAGACTTCTTAGGACCAGACAGACTTATATATGTTACGAATATATTTATACGTTACGAACTAACTTGATCAAAAATTCAAAGTACTAGCTGAAAAGTAATATTTTTTCCAAATACTAATAGATTAATAGTCTCTTATCTTTATTTAACATTTAAGTTCGACTATTTGTCAGTAAAATTACATCCCAAATGTCCCTCCTATAATTATTTTCCTCTTCTTTCAAGTATTCTATTTCAGCACCAATTTGAAAAGTGATCAATCATTTTAGTAATCTTCGATTTAAATTAATTGAAATTACGAAAAAAAAAGCGAATTAAATCAAAAGCAATTCAATGAAGCACCAATTTCTGAACTATCTCAGTTTCAAAATCGGTACCATCTTATTCAGCTATCGACTGAAACGAATGGTAAAAGGCATCAATCCTAAATATCATACTTTAAAATATATGGGGATTCGAATTATCAATCATTATTCAAAAATTATTAGCGATTAGGCTCTAAGGTAAAGGTCTTAAGCGCAATACATTTGGACTTCCACCTCAAAAAAACTAGTTAACTCACAATTCAGTAGCATTGTGGTGTGGTATTTCCCTCACTGCAAAACCTTCAAAGTTGACATTCAAAATTTCATATTGTATTCCGCTTTACGTTTAGTCAAAGAGCTTCTATTTATTTACCAATTCTACAATTGATTTGTATACCACCAAGATTGAGATACACAGCAAAAGCTTACTATTTATTTAACTTATGAAATCTAAACAATTGATTTTTGTCTTAAGCTAGAAGTAAAGAGAAAGGATTTTCTTCCTTATATATCGGATTTATTACGTCATTATATATCACCTCTATCCCTTAGTTCTTTCAGTCAAGTGTTAACTTAAGACATTCAACTTCGTATTTTTAACCTTGGAAGCTGGATACATTTTTTTTTTTTAATTTTAAGGACTTGGCTGAATAACTCTTATGGCGTTTGTTTGTTATTATTCGGCTCTTGCGCCATATTTTAATTTAATATGTTACGCCTAAGTGACAAAACGGAAAATTGAGAAAACACTAGACTAAACAAGCGAAATTATTTATTATCAATGCAGAATAACCAGGTAGTTCTCTCCAGAGTTCCCCCTAACTCGCCTTCCTAATTTATGATTTAAATAAGAAATTTCTTACCAATCCCCTCGTTGTTGATTTAGTACTGTATTTGATAGTAACCACTTAGATTAATGTGGTTAGTGGAATTCAGTTCAATCCGCAAAACTAACAGAACAATAACTCAATGACAATGTTCGGGTTGCCAGTCCTTATCCTCCATCTTTTTTATATTTTTCCCATTTTTTTTTTTTTTTGCATATCATGTATATATCCTTATATCTACACTTCATTCATACCTTCATCGAATTTACCTAATCACGTTTCATTTGGTTGGGAAGAAGTTGTAATTTTATGCAATTCAACTTGATAGATGTTCCCGAGGTTAGTGAAGAGAAAATCCCGAATAGCCCAACTTCGCCCACTCGTGTTTTACTACCACTGGAAACATGCACAATGAAAATTTTTAATACTTTAATATATTTCAAACCATGTTTAAAATTTAGATTAGTCTAAGAATTATATATCTCCTAACACGCAAGTTCTCAACCTTTTTTTCATCTACCCCCTCCTTCTCGAAAAACAATTAATCACCGTCAGTGATTCGATGGCACATCTCTTATTTGAAGTATATTATATTATTTATTGAGAGAGAAAACACAAGGACAGGTTTTTTTTAAATTACTTTATTAAAAGTAATAAATTTACGTATTAATTAACACATTAATGCATTGCACAAAGTCTTATAACCAAATATTATTTGTTACCGCTCAGCATCTACACAAATAATACTAATACATTCTTTGTGATAAAGCTGTGCTTCATACAATGGCATTAATTTTTCGATATTTGTTGCCCTGTTTAAAAACAGCACTGCGCTCTAATAATGTGTGTGTTTGTTCCGGAACATACACACACAATGTGGTGCGTTTTGCACTGCCCATGCTGCCACTCGTTCATGGACTAATCAAAACTATATTAGAGTTATTGTGATTATTTATTAAAAACCATCACATTGAAAAGAAATACGAGGGCTATTGGCAGCGTAATTTTGAGCATCGGTCTAGAGACAAGGACAAGCTGGCATTTCCCTCTCCAAACTTGCAAACTACACCAACGGGCGGACTTTAAACCTCGACAGATTTAATATGCATGAGCCCTGGTGGTAGGGTCTCTAATGGTATGAAGACGGATAAATGCCAATTGCAAGTCTGCAATCCTGACCACTATGCTATCGCGGCCACAAAACTATATCGGAAGCAAAACAATTAATTATTAACATCTGTTTTTAGTACGTTTTACTTAAAAGACATTAAGAACTCATTGTCGAAACACGCGTTCGTGGATTTTTAGTATATTAATAAAGCCAAGCAGGTCGTTCTTGCGAATATTGCCCAGAGGGTAGCAATTGTTTCTCAACGCCCTAACATTTTTCTGGGGCCACAATATAGTTTCCTTAGATACTTTTAATGCTAACCAGTACCCTTTTAGGAATTATGATTCGAACATAACTAAAGTTATCAATTTTAAGGGAATATATAGATGCGTTGAGTGAGATTTTATATTCCACTTACTTCTTAACCAGTTCATAATTAGGAACTTCACAATTTTTGTAAAGAATGTATTAGGGGTAGGAAAATGTTAGATGAATTTTTATGATATAATGTAATTCACATTTTTCTATTCTACCGAATACCTGCACAATAATACCTAACATTTCTACTACTTCATAAGAAAAATGAATATGAATTATAACATAAGGCTTAGTTCCGTGAATGGAGCATTTCTACGTGTTCCATAACTTATTCCATTCTCTTAAATGGTCCCAATTACAGAAATCGTACTCTCTCCCTCTCTCTGCGTATGTATGTGTTAGGCTTGAATTATAATTCCGTAGCAATGAATTCAGAATTCTCATAATTCGGCATGAGGACTTTTGGTTACATTTAACAAAGTTCATCAATAATATAGTTTTTCTCGAAGATTGGATAATATTAATTCACTTTTCAACGGATTATTTTTTCACACCTAAAGTACTATTTAATTTACTAGCAACTAAGTTTAAACATCATGTAAATAATAGTTAAATGTGATTTAAGTGTAAGGCGAAGGAAAAGTGAAAAAGCATTGGTTGGGTAGGAAAATTCTCTAATATAGAGAATATCTAGAGATACCTGGGGATCAAAGGCAATAGGCCTCCTAGAAAATGTCAACAATTCTTTTGGTAAGGTGAACCTTGTAGAGTCGTAAATTCCATATTTGAAGAAATTTTTCAACGCACATGCTAAATGATGGGGATCTAAACTTGGAAATTCCATCTTTTGATTGCAACATATCTGCACCTTTTTTAAGCTTGTATTATCCACACAAAAAAATGTTTTTTGGAAAAAAATTTTTTTTGCAAACCTTGTTTTAGTTTTGTTTAACCATGTCGTTATTTTGTATTCTTTAATTTTTTCGCACTCTTACAGAAGGGGGGGGGAGGTTATTTTCCCAAAGTTATACTGGATTTTTACTTTTGAAGTAAGATTCAATAAGACTATATAATACTCAAACACAAGTTGAAAGTCTGCTCAAAATATTATAATTAATCACTTGTTATGGAAAATTGCAATCATTAAGTTGTGAAAGTTGCATTAAAAGGTTTATTACTTACCAATATATTTTAGAAACTGCAAAAAGATCTTCTTTGTAGATCCCAAGCTCGACATGCGTGTTTTAAAATAAATACCTAATACATTTCTTCGCCAACCATGGACTTCCCTTATGATTTTTAAATCGATTTAAATTAAAAGCACTCTCTACTGTGCTTATGAATCTATTGGAGACTCAGCGCGCTACGTCTTTGATTGTCTCTATATACCATGCATTTTCTCCTCATAAAACCCAACATTAGCAATAAGGATTAGTGAGTTTAAAAGGTGAAATAAGTAATAGAAAAATTCTAGCAGTAGATTCATAAAATTCACTTCAATCGTGTACGGTATATCTAGTGGCTTCATGTTACCATAACTGGGTAGGCTTGAATTCAAGAGGGTTTCATCTGATTTATTCAGAAGAATCTTCTAATTGGGAATACGCGAATCTTGTTGGCGAGCCAAGGGTCACTGTGTATAATTTTTCGAGGATAAGTCGGTAAACAGATTATAAAAAGATATAAGATGCCGGGAATCAGTAGTGAATTGTTTACAAATATTTCAACAGGTGGTTAACACGATTTTCAGAAGATTAGTCATGGATTCATCATTATTAACTTGAGTAAAAGTGAGTCTCAATGATATATGGAAGCATCCTTCTCCTTCTGTAAATCCTCTTGTTAAACTCCAGGAGAAGTCATTTCCTAATAAGGTTACGGCTGACATTATTATTGTGGGTGTTCTCAAAGAGTCTTGCTCACTTAGTTCTTATGATGGAGCGAACTGCGATATTCGGTCGAGGCTTCGTGATACAAATCATAAGAAACGTCCAGGCTTATTGATTCAATAAGTCTTATTCCATCACGACAATGCAAGCCTCATAACAGCTAGATTTACTCAGGAAAAAATTGAAAATTTTCGGCGGAAGCCTTTTTTACTAACCACCTTACAACGATTATCACCGGTTTGTTCCGCTTAAGTTGCACCTGAATAACGTTGAACGAGAGGTATATAATTGGCTGAGACGGGAGACCAAATACTTTTATGCAGCAAGTATTGTTAAAATTCATAAATCGAGGGCATAAATGTATCAATATAATTAGAGGTTACGTAGAAAAACAAGTAATATATTAAAATGTTTTAAAGTCAATTCCTTCTTAAGTCAACAAAGAAAATTTTATTTTAGTTACTTTTTGTTAAATAATTACAATTAATATAAATATGTATATACATATGAGAGAACCACAATATTAAGTGGGAAAAGAAAAAAAATTTCCAGCGATCTACACGCTTCGTCACTGATGGTATTTATTCCTAAATTTATATCCTGCTAAATATCTTATAGAAGAGAAATTTTTTTCTCCCATATAAAACTAAAATTAGTTATTTGAAAATCAAATTAAAAAAAAATTATGCTTCGACGAGATTCGATCTGAAGGTATGAAGATTCTACGCCGACGCTCTACCAACTTTGCCAATGTAAGACAAATAACATTGTAGAAGCATTGGCTTGTTTCTTAATTCATCTGGTAAACTAAATGATTGGAATGCAGTTTATCCCAAACACCCTTGGCGACAGGAATTATTTGGCGATATTTTGCCAAATGTGGCTACCCTGGTCCACTTCGCGGGCTTAAAGTTCAGCCAAAAAAAATGGCCAAGTTTGGCAATTTTTGAAATCTCGCCAAGCGGTTGGGCTAAACTGCATTTTCTACAATTAAATTTAATTAATATTAGAAAAGACTGTATTAATATCAAGCGTCATCCACTAGAAGTTTAAAAAAATGTATTTGAACTTGAGTGGATGAATAAAAAGTATTTTATTAACGATTGAAGTTTTGAACAAGTTATATATAGAGAGAGTGTGAGCTAATAGTAGGAATTTAATAAACATGTTTTTCAAATATCTTGGTCTTCCTTTTTCACAGGGGCTTTTGAAACTTACTTACTCTTTTACTCTCGTGATAATACTTGACTTATAGCCTTATGAATGGAGTATTTAAAATTCTTTAGTGATCCAGAAATTGTGAATACGTAACATATTGAATTCTGTAAGACATCCTGATGTAAAGAATCTTTGTGTCATAGAATCTATAATGTTGAATAAGGTATGTACGAATTTAAAAAAATCGTTCTAGAATTTAAATTTTAAACACTTCAAACGCAGAAAGTAATTATATAGCGATTGTGTATATTAAAATACATCGTCATTTTCCCTTTAGTAAAATCACACAATAACATGTATTTCTCATAGTCTAAATTTTTATTGAATCTACAGATATACATTTGTTAATTAATAACAAAACAAAATTTTTGATAGTTTTCCGTATATCGTTTCCTGTATCCATCCAAGGTCGTATTCGTCATTTTATCAGTCCCTCCATTATGATGCCATGGCAACGGTGTTGAACATGAATTTTTCCTTGTACTTTTGGAAGCAGTTTGCTAAGCATTGCAGATGACTATCTCTACATTGCACATAAATTGAGGCTCTGTTTTCTGCACGACGCAAACATTCCAGCAACATTAGCATGCATTTTTCCAATGGACATCCTAAAAGATAAGAAATTTTCTCTTACTTAGAATCAAATTTACAATTTTCTTTACAAATAGTTATGCTTTATAAGTCAGGGAAAATCATTTAATTCGACATATTATGTAAATTTACATGATAATAATAAACAGTTACTGATAATATTAAATACAAATGATACAAAATATTATTATACTCCTCTTCTTCTCAATAAATTACGGCCTGCGACTTGATTATTTACTTAAAAGTAACAGGGGATAGATTTATTGAGGATGGTTTTCTCAACGTCAACTGTTCGGTACAGATCTCGCAATTTTGAGCCACATTTAAGAGACGATTATGACAATTGAGTTGGTTCCCCACTCTCCTAACTTCTATACCACGCTAACGTGAGGACTTACAGATTTAACATGCATCTGTCCCGTTGCATAAGGGCCTTTATTTGGATGAGGACGCGAGCCCACTACTCGACTGAAACAATACCAGCCATGAACTCGATGTAATAACTAGTCGGCTCCAGGGCTTACGTCCTGTTGCAATATAGTACAAAACATTCATACGCACTACTTAAGAACTAATTGTAATTATTTTTAAAATGGTATTATCTCAGAATAATTAATTTTTGGTATACTAGAACACTATTTGAAAATATCTATTTACTTTCTTTGTAAATAAAATCTTATTATGCAATGCTTACTCATTTAATATTCGTTTCGATGTCTAAGCATCCCCTAAACTTGAAGAAAAAAAAATGATATTATCAAAGTTTAGAAGTATTTATTAGTGTATTAATTATTCTAAATCCTCAAAATCAATAATTTCAAATTAAATATTAAAACGTTACAATTTCCATAATTAAATAATAAACAAAATTATGTAAAATAAAAAGACCATCAATTTAAAATTTAACATTTTATACTTGTAATTAAATGTAAAAAAGCAAGAATAAATACTATACATTTAACGGTCTTCTTATTTATTTAACGATATTCTGACATTTTATTTATTTATTTTTTATACCTCACATATATCAGTAAATACTGTCATACATTTAATTCCATCCCTTCAATCTAAACTTAAAAATGTTTTCTTTTCTAGATCAAAGATGGCAGCGCGATCCAGGATGGCTATCTTTAAAAAAAAGAAACGTTGGTTACTTTGATGTAATGAAGATGGCAGCACGATCTTATTCATATTGAAAATATCAACAATTAAGATTATATTGCGAATAAAATTATATAAAAATTTACAAAAAAACTTACCAACTGATTTCTTAACGAGTGAAAATTCATGATTGTTTTTCAACATATCTACCAAATAGAGAAAATAAATTCATGAACATAAATTATATTATTGATTTAAAAAGTTTTTTTTGGATAACTTCAGGATGAAATACTAAACAAATGGAAAATAAAATTATTTACTTAAGTGATTTTCTTCAACTAGACTATTTTACATTTCTTACAATAATTACACTTGATGTATGATTTACACTATCTTTAATCTTGTTCCAATCAATAAACTTTAAAATATTGATAAATTTTATAATCAGTTATCAATACTGATATATAAACACGCATCAATATAGATATGTAAACAGATATGCAATAAAATACTGATAAATATGAAAATACGGAGTTAAATTACTGAACAAATATACTCTCATTTGCATAAATTATGTCTACTAATAAGTTAAAGTTTGAAATCAGAAACTTATATACAAGGTATCAAAATGTAAATATTACTTGTAACTGAATATGATATAATAAATACAAAAAAAATATTTTTTTTCAAATTTAATAATTAAACATTTCTGTGGATATTCTCACCATTCGAAAGATCTTCATCACGGACGGATTTTTTGGTCCACCACGCTGAAAAAAAAAATTGAAATATATTTTTTTTTCTTAACATTTCAATATAAGAAATTAAATAAAATGTATCTTAAGTTATTAATACGAAGACGAACAAATGATTATTTAAAATATAAAGGGTCCATAATTACGTTTTCAGTTACTGGCACATTGATCACAATTAATCAAAACAAATTTTACATTTTATTACGAAAAAGCATTAAAATCAATGTACCAATTATGGTCCCTTTTATTAATCGCATGCCAAAGGCAGTCTATTTCAAATTTCATTTTTTGCTTGTTTCAGGATGAAAATGTTTAGCAATAGTTAAGTAAATAGAACAGGATGACATAAATTTTAAATTTTTTGGTGATTAATCGCTGGCAAGCGATTAAATAGAAAAAGTATTCCATTCATAATAATAACCAAAAATTCCATTTCTGTAAACTTTTATTTTCTCTTAATAATATTTAAAACTAACTTTCTCCGAATTATACATTTCTATTTATGCAACTTTCTATTGAATAGTACTTCTGAGGTAAAATTATCTACGTGACACGCTATTTTGTTTCCCATTTATATTCAAATAATAAATCGTTCTTGTGGCGAAGTTTCTGTAAGTGTAGAAAATCCCGTCGATGTGAATGTTGGCGCAATTTTCTGTCGACTGTGAAAAATGTCTCGTAATTCCAGTCAAACTTACTCAATCATTTCAGCAGCCCAAAAATTATTTAATACCATTCAAAATAATGAACCGTTTCATCGTCAATCCGACGCCAATTTAATTCATCTATTTATGAAATTATATTAGGGATAGTAGGTGACAGAACTCTTATTTTTATATGGTCATCAACTCTTATTTTTATATGGTCATCAACTCTTATTTTTATACGGTTTTAACTTTATATGTACTCTACGCGACATTGAAAATACAACTCCAACAAGGAGTAGCCAGAAAGTGTTGAAACCCTACGAGCATAGAGAGACAACAACGACCCATAAATGATCTTAATTTCGAAATGATAAACATAATACAGTGGAAGAACAGCATCGGCTGCAGTACGTTGTAGAACCACCGTGGACCGCGATACACGAAGCAATACGTCTAGGTGCAGAGTCAATGAGAATACATTTGGCTTCCTGAGGAATAGCTCTCCATTCCTTGTCAACCATTTGCCACAACTGATCTTCTGAAAGCAGTGGCAGGATCTGTAAATGGCGCTCAATCACATCCCAAATCTGTTCAGTTGGTGGAAGATCAGGAGCGAACGGTGACCAGGGAAGCATCTGTACTCCTAGCAGAGCACGTTGGTTGATGGTCGCAATAAAGCAGCTCAAAATATTAATTAAATGGAAATGCTTGAGAAAGCCTCTTGCAAGTTTAGAATGTGAATACGTCAACGAGTATTATGTAGGATATTTGGCATCGAGAAATATTACACTTCCTGTCATATTGTTCCATTACACGTGTAAAGGTCTTATATTAGTGTAAGTAAATCGTTTTCGTCTGAAGTTTAGTATAATGTTGTGTCTCGACCTATCGTACAGTTTAAACCGAATCTACTCAGTCTGGTCTTAAGAAAAATAGAGCTTTATTATCATTATAGGTATTCTTTATTATGAGGGTCTTAAAGTTCCTATTGCTATAACTGATGGGCTTTATAAACGCAAAGGACATATTCAATTAAGCTGCACCAAACTCTCATTATCTTACAAGTAACCAACAGTATCATGTAAATAATGTTACAAATGTTCAATATAAGGAAGTATAGAGTTATTCAAAATGATTCATCTGATTTCAAACATTCTTATGTTAAAGAAATAAACGACACAGAATAATAAGTAATACATGAATGCAAATGGGAAAATATAAAGTTTTTTTTTTACAAGTATTCGATCTTCTAATGTAACTTCCTTTAGTTACACGCATTATGTCAATACGAGACGTAAATTCTTGTCCAACTCGTTGCAAAATATCAGTGGTAATTTATTGTACAGCAGCAGGAATCCATTGTTTAAGTTCAAATAAATTTGTGGGTAACGGTGTCACATAGACATGAAAATCGAACATTACATACCTTAGGTGATCAGTTGTGAAACATTAAGTCAACTGGTTCTCTGCGATCAATCCAACTGCGAAGAAGCTTCATGAAAGTTTCTAAAACATCTTTCGTGAAATAGCTTTAAGAAAGAGACGAGGGCAATCTGTTTTTCACAATATCAAATTTACGTATCTTTTCCTTTTATTCATGTATTACATAACATTTTCTGTGTGGTTTAGTTTGAAAATATGGAATTTCGAAACCGGATGAAACATTTTGAATAACGCTGTGTAGGTTAATGTATAGATATATACATATGATACATATATTATATATATATATATATATATATATATACATACATACATACATATATACATTTCAACAAAATTTCAAAACACTGTGCAACAGAGAACAATATAGGCGTTGTAATAGGTAACAGATCTTAAAACCGTAATACTGGATTATTCTACAGTTATAAGACTAACTATCTTAATAATAATAAATAATAATGAAGGAATGGTTGAAACACCAAAAAAAAAAAAAAAAAAAATTAAAAAAAAAAATCTGAAAACTAAAATTAAAAACACAAACACGCCAAAAAGATATATATATATATATATATATGTGTGTGTGTGTATGTGTATGACGAGAAGGAGATATGAAATGGGAACAAATGACGAGATCGACACCTAAACTGAAATCTCATTCTCAAAATCCAGACAATATTTTACTTTTTAGCAACATTGTATGTAACATATTTGTTTTGCATCATTCTAGATGTTTACTCTTTCTTTCGATAAATAAGATCTGAACCTGCAATACCTATATTGTTGCGAATTCATAACTCAGCCATCCAAATTACCTATATGATATTTTATTTACGCCTAACTGACCAACGATAAAAATTAATTTTGTTTTCGTATATATAATGCTCAACTTAAGACCTTCATTACTTTCAGTATAGTTTAATGGCTCTTATTTGATGATTGTGATAGTTAATAAATAATGGTAAAATATTTCAAATAAAAAATATGATTTGGCTTTTGTCACTGGGTTATTAACTATTACCATTAATTAACTTCAATTTTAATTGAAAGTTTTGTTAAATATTTCGTATATTTTGGCAACAGATTTGAGGTTTATTATTTTCTTTTGGGATAAAACTGTTTTCGTAGCAAAATTATGACGTTTTGATAGTATTAATTCAAATTGTAGTTAGTATTAATTTCAAATTCAAAATGTGTTTGAGCACATTTCAAACACTCTATCTCTGCATCTCCAAAGGATTCGATAGAGTCATTATACAAGTGGAAAGCACTTACTATTTCTTTTTTCTAGATTTTCTTTCCAGCCATTTCCAGGCATCATTGCAAGTGAGTCTTCATTGTATTCTGTAAGAGTTTCAAGCAAAAATTTTAAAGGATTATGTAATTTAACTCTAAATTATCAATACTGTATTTATACTTTATGACACAGTTATCATACTCGTATTGTCCCTTATTGATCTGATTTGACTAGAATTTATACATTTATTTTTCTGGAAACCTTACTAGATTTAAGAAATCATGGAGGCGTTGCAGTATACATTCAGACTGACACCATTTTGGCATTTTTAGCGAGAAGAACTTTTAAACCAATCCCTGCATACCAATTGCCTTGTTAGACCTAATAGTCGCACTTAATAAGGTGCAGAAAAAAGACCGTATATGATGTATATTGCAGTATACAGAATTATTGAATTGGGTTTATACTGCATCTTGGCCAAAATTGCTGGATGTTTCATATCATATTTTATCTTTAGCATCTAGTCAAAAAATTCTTTAAAGGGCGAGAGTATGATAAATGTTCCTTCCAAATACTTAGAGCATTGAGAAATGGTTAAATACAGTATACATCCGCATGATTCTTTTTCCCACTAATTTAATATATGTGACACTGGGATTTAATGTGCCAAATGGTAATCACGAAACTTAGTATGAAAAGCGTCATGACCAAACAATTGGCGAAAATAGTGCCAATCCTGACATACACTGCATTAGTTCCAAAGCACAGTGTAAAACATCTCCAATATGGATCAGGATGCTTTTTCCTCTAAGGCCAAACTATGTTTTCTTTTCATGTTTTTAATTGGTGCGTTCTGGCGTGATATAGATGTTTGCAGGTTAATAACTTGAATTTCGAGATTGAAAATTTTGTTGCGACCATTAAATTTAACGTTACGAAGAAATGCCAAAAAATTAATTTTCTCCACCAACAAAGAATTGAGTCAAAAAAATAATGAGTAATGAGACCTTAGTGTGAAAATACCTGAATATGTCAGAAGATTGATCATTATTCACATTTACAACAGGTTGCTTTTATTTAAGGATATGGTGTTGAAACACTGCCCAACAGATGTTATCTTTAATATGATACTAAATAAGCAAATTCCACATACTAACAAGACTCTACAAGGGATTGGCGACATCAACAGCACGAAACATCACACAGTGAAACTTACAAAATCTATTCCCGCCAATTCCAATAATGCTATATCTTTAAATCTAACGAAAATTTCACCAGTATTCAAACACAAAATTGCGTCAAACGTATCGTCAATTGTGTTCACTTTTAAAATAACTATTATTGGGGCTTCAAATTTTACATTTCACGCTGAGAACTAAGTCTTACCATGTCGTTAAAAGTCTGTTTCATTTTTTGAAAATTTTGGTTCATAAAATATCTGAGAAAATAAGTGTTTCGAGCTGAATCGGCAATAAAAAATAACCAATTTGATAGAAGCTAATATTTCATGACAAAATTGCCATAATCTCACAAGTTATAGCTTAATAACTAATTGACCGTAAAGAAGAGAATAATGTATATTTCATCTAATTATCCAAAGGTTTTCCCGCTGCTAAATGTGGTAAATATGGAGAATTATATTCTCATTATCAATATTTCACTCGACCGGTAAGTTTATACATAAAATTTCTCCTTTGATTTCTTTAACACCCTTAATAAATTAAACAATATTAGTTTTGGAAACCTTGAAAAATATCCTGCTTATCACAACACGAAAAGAGGATTTAAAGGACTACTTTAAAATTCTTATAAATATTTAAGCAAAGACTCTTTCGCCCCCCCAAAAAAAAAATCTGCTTTTATTTACAGCTTATTTCCTTTTGTCTTAGTTTCCAAACGTGGCATGATGTAATCTAGTATCAAACATGGATCTCTCACAACACCTAATTAAAAATGAGCAACATTCTAAGCAGCCTGTAGAACCACTCTCATCCTAACAATAGCTAAACTTACTCTTGAATCATCCCAAGCTCCACTTCAGTAAGTGTGTGAAAGTTTCGGTTTTCTACGCAAGAGCCAAATCGGGCTATGCTATGCCGAACCACTTATAGCTGAGATTTAGACGTCAGAAAAAATAGATAAGAGGTAAAAATTGGCTGAATAGAAGGAAAGTCAAATAAACAGATGGATAGCTACGGTATCCCAGGGTTGTATCACTCGTGTTTATCAAAGACGATAAGCCCCATGAGAAAGAAAAAGACCATTAGGGTACTTTGGGATCATGATCACGTACTTACCTAAAAAAATAAGAGTACTTATTTTCTGCTGGAGCATATCTCGCCAAGCAGAGTTTATTAGCGACAACACACAGTACACACATACGCCGTTTGGCGTCGGTTGTATCATTTTTGGTGCTTTCATCTCCTGTGCCGGCGAAATGGAAAAGTACCAAAATAAGGATCTGAAGGGGAAAACTCCACTTCACAGCCTTTAACTAATCATCAAAGTGCTCTGTTGTATTTTACCGCAGCTGCCAGTGGTAGTAAAGTACCTACCAATAGTTAAACAATTCCTCCGTACCTAAGATGCAACCAGTTTATATTTCCATCTCGCCAAGCACAGTCGCAATTACCCAGATTCTGGTTAAGGGATCTCTTTGCGACTTAAAAGCCCATAGATCAAGAACCTCAACATCAATGTTATCACCACTTTAATAATTTTATCATGAGTTATTGCAGATTATATGTCAAGCGTTAAAAGTAAATAAAAAGGCTGAAACGATTATCAATAATAAATCGAATAAATTCACAAGAATCGCATTACTTTTCTCGTGGATTGAATCAAATGTTTGACAAGAATTTTAAAATGTTGCTCCGATAGTATAGAAAATACAATAGCACTAAAAATGCAACATATTAAAATAATTGGAATGTTTCTGTTAGATGCAAATAAACTATGATTGTTGCTGCTAATCCTATTCAATCTAGCCAATGGGCTAGATCATATCCATGAGCCCAAAAATACTGTAGAAGTGAAACACAAAAAAAGGAGCGCTTGGTCAAATTTCCTCTGGGATGACCAAGACAGAAAAGATGTTCAGGAGAAGACAGCTCAAAATTACAATTTCTACAGGCGGAAAAGACTTTATTCCCTTGGTCAAATTTGAAGCACCTTAAGTTACCGCTTAGAAATCGTGAAATCGCTGCCTGCTGGAACCGATTCACCTTAAAAATCAGGGTTCCACCCGGCCGCTTGCCACAATACCAGTCATGTGGCGGAGGAGAGAGTCAAGAAAGGTCTTTATTAGATTTAATTATTTAGCTAGACTCTAGAAAAGCTAAGGTGATCAAGTCAAAGCCATTGAAGTGTCATTCTTAGCTAAGGTATCAGCCACTTCGTTAATATATTATAGTAAAAAATATTAGCACCAATTTAGCTTTATTGTTTAAGTAAGATTCAGAATCACTATTCCATGGAGAAAAATTAAATGAAAATTTAAAAACCCATAAACATAAATAATTTTTTTTAATTTTTTTTTCCATACATTATTTTACACTCTTTAATCATATGTAAATATTTTTACTTGAAGAAGCTAAAAACGATACTTTTCTTTTGTTATCATACATATCAAGAAATCTTTTGATAAATTAGAATATTTTCTGTCAGTAACATATCGCATTTACACAGTAGTTTAACACATTTTATGATCAAAATATAAATCTTCCTTTCAAAACATTCATTTCAAATCAATACTTTATATAGTAAGAGTGGTAATCTTGTTCACGTCCGAAATCCAACTACTAGTTTTTCTTTAAAAGGACCTACTTATAACACTGCGCCATTTCACTTTTCATAGCCTTATTAAATAAGAAAGGGATTTTGTTAAATGAATATTAAATAGCAACATTTATAGCATTTAAAAGTTAAATCTTGTTTTAGTCCATTCCTTGGCAATGGAAAACAAATGACAATAAAAATGCTATAGATCACCAAATTGGTAAACCTTTTATAATATAATCCTATTAGACATCGGTTATGATAGCACCTCTAATAGCGGTACAATTCCATTTTGTTTTCCGTCTCCAAGACGATGGCTGAAATAGGACTTAGTCGAAATAGTACCTAATCGACCAATATATTTACGAGGAAATATACGTATCGAGGAAATATATTGTCAATAATATCTTATAACTCTATATTCGAAATTTAAACTAAAAGTTTAGTAGAAATAATTTTTTTTACCTGAATCAGATTGTTGCCATCCGTAAGAGAACATTAAAACAGACAAGAAAATGAGAAGAATTTGTGTTCTGACCATATTTCTTTCGTTCTGTAGAAGCTAATTACCTGAAATAAAAGAAACAATATCTGAATATAATAATATAAACATACAAGGGAATTTTAGATTTATCTGATACAAGTTTTACCAAAGATACTGCATGCATCCATGATAGGAGGGTGAGTCGATAAGTCTTTTGCCTAATAAAAAACATTTTAAAAAAAATTTTCTTTAGTTATTCAACACAATACCCATACAGATAAATATACTTTTCATATTAGGTGTTCCAATTTAATAAGGCGGTTTTTATAAAATGATACCCATTTACAGAATCAATAACCTTCTCTTTGCTCACAAATCGTTTTCCACTAAGCCATTTTTGAGGTTAGGAAATAGGTGATATTTGCTAGGTGTTAAATCTAGCAAATAATGCGAATGAGCAAAATTTTGAACTAAAGTTCATTGATTTTAGTTATTGCTATGATTTACGGATATGATGGAACAATGTTATTGTGAAACATATATATATATATATATATATATATATATATATATATATATATATA
>BMAW01097540.1:352215-363413 GCA_019974015.1 Nephila pilipes
TATATATATATATATATATATATATATATATATATATATATATATATCTGTGTGTGTGATAACTAATCGTTAAAATACAAATTAATATTTATACGAATCACACAAAAATTTACTTTAATATTTGAACAATCAGAGCATTTAATACCAAAACCCCAGAAAAATGAAAACGAGAAATTAAAGAATCAAACAATTTAAAAGAAAGTGAAGGGACAGAAAACCAAAATTTCGAATACTGGAAAATGTGTAATTAATACTGTTCTACACTTTGGAATGGAATACTAATAATCGGTGTGTTTATACCTTTAATTATTGATCAAACTATTACATTTCAGGCAATTACATTACAATAAAATATGGTGACAGACCAAAACCCAGTAAATTCAGAAAATGAGTAACTGAAATAAGAAGTTAAGCATAATAAACATCTTCAGTTTCTCAGATAAAAAAAAATTACACTTAACTAATCACCTAAAATATTGTAAAACCAATTCAAATCTAAGTAAAAGGAGTAAATTTAGTTAAACTAAAAGTTAATCAAAAATCAAGCATTCAAAAAAAATGTAAAATAAAATATTTACTAATGACACGTCATCAAAATAAAATGTATAAAGTTTGCATAATATTCACCATTCATGGTTTCACCCTTATCAAGGAAATCAATACAATTCCTATTGCAACCTAGAAAACAGATGCCATAACATTGTTGGCTGAAAAAGTTCTTTTTTGTCTTCTCCAGAGTTAGTTCAGTATCCACTATCTATTATTTTGATTGTTGTTTACTGTCAGGAGTGTAACAGTGGATCCATCTTCTCCATAGTTATGAATCAATGCAGAAATTCCCTGGATTTCCACTTATTGAGAATTAAATTCTATGTTGAAATAGTTTTCAATTGAATTTTTGCTCAGGAGTGGTACCCACCTCGTTCAGAGTTTCTGTATGCTCAATCTGTCGTATAAAATATTACCTACTTGTTGTTTTGATATTGTAACACTTAAGCTACCTCAATCCACTTTAGTCTTTCGTCTTCCATCACGATTTTATGAATCATTTCTGTAATTTTGAGAATCGTCACCACAACGGTGAGTGTCCAGAATGAGGGACGTCGTTAGTGCTCGTAAGACATTTTCTTAAATTTAGAAATTAACTGTTTAATCGTTCAGTGTGATGGGGAAGAGTCTTGCGATGTTGAATCCGTTTCTTCTTTGATCCGTCAAATATTTCAAATGGAAGTACACCAAATTCTGTTTTTACGCTAATTTTTTAGATTTAACTCGAATTCTCTTTTTACGCGACGTATTTCGATTTAACATATTCGATTCAAATTCTAAAAAGAAAATTTTGCTTTTATTTTTATAACTGCGTCATCATTGGAAAAAGGAATGTAATGCGATTTCTATTTGTAAGAATTCCCCGAAATTTACAACTTCAATATAGGATTTTGTCTGCCTTTTATGTAGAACTTTGAGTTTGGTATTCAAAGTGGAAACATCTACGTCACTTGTTTTGATTTGACCGAAACTTTTCAGACATATCAAAACAAGTCTCAGCAAGAACTGTTTAAGCAAATGGTTTCCCCTCAACACGAAGAAACGACAAGAACGAGCGAGCCAACAATTATAAATATTTGCTGTTCCATTTTTTTTAATCTAATGTACGTTTTGATAACATACCCAAAGTGGGATGGGACATATATATTTATTAATTTTAAGTAAAAGTTAATAAATAGTAAATTATACTTTTAAAACTCTTGTTTCATTAGTTAAAGCGAAATTTTTTTCGGTAGCCCTTACATTTTATCTCATAATTCACCTATAACAAAAGTGAAAAGGTATTGCATAATCTTAGCTGATTTCTTAAGAGTGGATCGAATCTTCTATTTTCCATAAATGCAATATACTTTTTATACGTATTTTTTGGGAACGTATTTATATCTATATGTCTCCATTTTTAAGAAAGTAGCTCGCTACGTTTCGCTTAAAACGCTGTCAAACGTATACTAATTTAGGGATTGTTCTAAAATTTTATACATGAGCTAGTTAAAGAATAGCACTATAGACTGCCAGTGAGATATTAAATTGCTCAAGCCCTTTCTAGTTCAGGGGGGAAACTTATTAGATAAATTCTCGTACAACAATAAAATGAACTCTATGCAAATAATCTCTGAATTTAAAGATACGCAATCATTTTATCGACATACCTTATAATGCTGAAAACTTATTTTCTTTTATACATTTTGCTTTCGACCATTATAGACACTTTCGATCATTATAGACCATTACAGACTTAATCAACATTCTACACTCAAGATATTTTAACAATAACATTTTCAACAGAATGTTATATGAAAGTATTCGAAAAATCAGGTCTCTCTATATATTATTAAATTTTATGTACTGCGTTGATAGTTTAAACAGAATGTGAAAGATTCCGTTCAGTTACATTTATTTTCATTCATAGGATAAAAGAATGGGTCAAAGAAAAGTTATACTATATTTATTTGTTATTATTAATACAGTCGTAATTATATGCCAAACCACCAAATATAATAACTATTTTGCAGCAACAATTGCATTTATCGCTAGATGGTGTCCCGTAGATAAAAAAATAGCTATGTTTAGTAAATAAGAATTCTCATACATATAAAAGGAAATAAACGTTTAATGTAGTAGTAATACATGAAATAATGTAAAAATCGGTCGCGTGAAATGAAAAGGAAAAAAATAGTTTAATCAAAGAAAAGTGAAGAAATTCCCGAATTTTGCGTTGAATAGTACTAAATTAAAAAGTTAATGAACCTTTGATAGAAAGAAAGTGGCAAACATATACTTCAATATAATAAAAATAAAAACTATCTAAAATTTCGAAAGCATAAATGAAACATATTTGAATGATAGTTCTAATTGTTTGCTATTGAATTATTAATTTTTTTTTAAAAAAAAATGCTTACTATCAAATAATAAAATTGCAGAGTTGTTATTGTCAAATTTCGAGATTAACTAATAATTAGCATTTATCAAGATCTTTGAAATATTAGTCCCACGAATTGTAGACAATCTACATAAAGGTGTTTAGTGAGAAAAATATAAATTATAAATTTATTTACAGAATTATTCAGAACTTTCGTTTTAACCCTTAAGAACCCTTTTCCTGAACTTAAAAACACAAATAATAAGAACAAAAGGAATCCAGTAAAATCTGTATCGTATATAATTTCACACAAGTACCATACCTAGCAGATAGCTATAGAATTTTAAAAAAAATTGTTGAACTAATTCTACAAGGAAAAGCGTTAGGAAATTTTCCAACTCTTAACAGTTGTTAAGTATCTTTTACTATAAGAAATTTGTTTACAGAATTCAGAACTTACGTTTTAAACATTAAAGATCCTTTTCCTGAAAACTTAAACACACAAGCAATAAGAATATAAGATGAATCCAACAAAATCTTCATCATACAGGATATCATATAAGTACCGTACCTTCGAGACAGCTATTGAATTTTAGTAATTTTTGTTAACCCTACCCACAAGAAAAAGTGTTAAGATTTCAGTCTATCAGCCCTTTTGATTTCGTAAACATAGTAATATTAATCCTATGCGATTTCTACTTCCCTTCATGTACCTAAACTATTTTGACTATTTGAATACAATAAAGCATCCGAAAGAGCAAAAACTAAAGAAGATTTCTACGAAATTAAAGTTTTTCTTATATTATTAAAGATATTTTTGCGTCTATTTTAATGATTACTTTGTGAGTTTTCCGGTCTTTAAAAAAAATGTTTTCAAAAATCAAGAAAATATAATGCCGCAGAAATTTGCCCCCTTTTTTGTGCTCTTTCAGATGCACTTGATTGCATTTAAATAGGTAAAGTAATTTAGATTTGAGGACGACAATAGAAATTACGAATACAGTAGACGGCAGTATTAACTAATACGATCACTAAATCAAAATGACTGGTAGACGGAAGCCTTAACAAATTTTGTACGTCATTAACTTAATATTTTTACTAAGAAAATTGTATACAGCATTCAAAAATTTTGCTTTAACTCTTAAAGAGCCTATTGCATAATTTAAAAGCACAGATAAGTAATTTAAAAGTCAAAATAAATTCATTAAGATCTTCACTATTAAGGATTCTGCAAAAGTACCATACCTTGAAGACAGCTACTGAGAAAGGACAGCGGACTTCTCTCGTGATCTCTCTCACAAAAGGTTCAGCCTTTATATACTTTTCTCTGAAGAAGATATCGACAAAAAAACACGCTCTTCAGATGAACAAAGTAGCCTGTTGATGTTATTTAAGTCCCAAAGGAATGTAGAAGACACCTTTTTTTAGAAGGCTTAACACCTTCCCGCAGATGGAGGATTTCTTGTCCATTTGATGTAATAGAAGTTTGGATTAGTTTCGGCTACTGAGGGTATTAAGTTCTTCTGACCATCCTGATAAGGATTTGGATCCAATCAGACGCCGCAAGCATCGGGGAATATGTTGATCATACTCATTCTTCCAACTTCTAGTTGGCCTAAGCCTTCTCCTCGTGGGTATTATCCTAGAACTAGCGTAGGTTAAAGTGACTTAACGTTATGCCAATACCAATGAACTTTTTGTACGATACTGGATTACAACATTGACAGTTTTGTGATTTGAAAACTTACTTATAAGGACTTATACAAATCTGTGGGGAGTATACAAACTATTTTGGACACAGGAGATGTATATTTAGTACCATGGAAAGGAAATTTTTAAATGTGTAAAGTAAAGATAAATATTTTGAACAGGAGGAAAATGATGACAATAATAAGAAACTAGTGCAATGAAATTGATAGAGCCAACCCTCAAAATTAAATGTGCTTAATTTGTGAAAACATCCATTTATAAATAATGAGAATTTATGCCTAGCATTTCATGAAAGTCTTGAGAGATAGGTAATGTTTCTTAATATCTAAATAAAATTTCAGAATTTTGATAGTTCCTACATGTCAATAAATTCATTATTTGGAAAATATCACATTATATCGAAACAGTTAAATCGTACTTTATAATAACATAAACATTATACTAATACTTAATATATGATGTGCGAAGGACAAAATCATGGGAACACCTATTACAGAAGAACTGAAGAAGAAACTATTTAGGAAATTTTCAGTGTTTTTCAGTGTTTCAATTTTCATTTTCAATGTTTTCTTTATATACGTATAAAGAGAGGGAGGATAGGAAGTATATGTGTGTGAACAACCTGAAATTAAGGTAACATTTCCGAATTTTTATTCTTATAAATTGCCAAATTAATATTTAACAGAAGGCAATTGATAGTGTTAAAAATTTGTTTTTGAATTTTAAGTAACACACATTTTAAACTTGTATTTTTTGTCACTTAAAACTTCATATTATGCGAATACTTAAAAATGGTTATATATCCAAATGAAATGGCAATGTATTTACACCTGTTAAGGCAATGTTCTTAGAATTGTTATTATTTTCCCGTTTTGTTATTGCTGTATTTTATTTTGTAATTGGTAGCATCCTTAAGTGCTGTATTTTTAGTTTCATTTAAAATAAAATACTGTACTTACCAGTACAATAAAAACCGAATATGATTCGATTACTTTTAAAGTTAGGATTATGTTTTAATTTCCAAAAATTACAACTTTTTTAAAAATACAGAAAATATTTTATTTTAATGCTACATTACTGACTGCCTACCTCAAGAATAGCTCTCGCCAATTTTCAATGCCAATCTCGGATGAACTTTCTGAATCATTCGAATAAAAGAAAATCGGGCATCATAAAATGAAACTACATCTGAACATAATAATACGATGGTGGTAAAGAAAATACTAATTTTTGGCATTGTATGAATTGATATATAACGTTAGTGGGAGCTAACTTTGTGATAGACAAGACAGTAGTTGTTAAAATATTTTTGAAGCCACAGAGGAGGCTAAATATTTCAAAAAATAAAATTTAACCAACAAAAAAGTAACCTAATTACTGAATGTCTATAGCTGCTCCAAAAATATCATTACACTGCATCTAAAATTTTTGTTATAAATATACATGACAGTTTTAGAATTATGATCTGTCCTTTTGAAATTGAACCCAGTGTTTTAATGTGCTCACATTTACAAACTATTATTTTTTGCGAAATTTTATTTGTATCTTCACAAAGTATCATGTCATGATAATTAAGCGAAAGCACATTCAAACAAATATATTTTTACTAGGCATCATCAATTATACATAACACCGATAAAAAACGAGTTTTTTTGAACATGAATTTTCTTCCAAACTTCACACTTTGCATAACATAATTTTTATACAATAAATTTTAAGAGCAAAAGGGAACGTTGAGTCAAATTGAATTTATTTATTTATTTATTTATTTGAAAAATTATTTTTCATTAAATTTTAAGCAAAATAATAATTAACAAAAGAGAGAGAAACTGCCCTCTTCACCTTGGCGACGGGTTTGGCGAACATTTAGTGACTTGGTGAAAAACTTGTCGTAAAATTTAATTATTTAAATAATTAATTTTAGTCAATTAATTTTTATTAATTATAATTGAATTATTGTATTGTCATTCAAAACAATCGAATATAGAAAATTTCAGCTAAATTGGATACTTTGTGAGAATAAAGCTTTTAAAGTTTTGACCCAGACAAAGTTAGAATGGGAGTAGAAGAAAACCTATTAATAAAATAAAGAAAATAGGTCCAACAGATAATCAAAAACTCTACACAAAACCCATTTTACAATGTTCTCTTAATCATATCATATTATGTAGCAATGAATTTTCAAACATCAAACGAAGCTAAATTCTGTAAAATTGTCGTTGTATTTGTATTGAATTGGAACAAAACAAGTCAAAAGGAATTAATTAATATATATTTTTTTAAAAAATGTTTTTAGACACTTCGGAGGATCGATATGTTCGAAGAGTCAAAAAAAAGCGAGGCATTGGTGAAAAATAACAGTATTTTGAAACCAGATGAATTTAATAACCATTTCGATAAAGGTAAATAAAAACTTTCATTCTTATATAAACACATTCTATGTAAGACCTACATATAATACATTAAAAATAATATAAATAGATATTTGGAAATTTTACATGAATACATTTACTGTACCATAGGCAAAAGTCTTTATTAAATTCTTGTTACAATTACGTTGCTGCAAAGTGTACTCTTTAAAAGAGCTTTGGCGAAAAACACGCCAATATCGGAAACTATGCAAAAATAATAGAGATAATATATTTAATATTTCGAGAGGCTAACCCCCCGCTCCACACATGGTGCACTACGGATTTGGAGTAGGAAGGCTCTAGTACCAAAACTGTCTTACTTGGCCACAACAAGAGTCGCACTTAACTCCGAGGAGTAGCTTGATGCTTAGACTGGTTTTTTCTTTTGTTTCCCCACTTTCCGGACTTGTAAATAGGCTGAGTACCATCTAGGGTGAGCCCATGGCAAATCAGGCGTGGACCTCTAATTTGGGATTAGCTCCGACCTGTCGCTCCTGCACCTAGACTTCTTTTATCACTAGGGGCGGGTGTCAGAACAGTGAGTACTTGAGTCCTTTATTGGACAGTGATGGGTTTTATCCCACCGCGGACCCTTTCCCTCAGGCTCTTAGGGCTCTCCCTCTGTCCATTAGTCTATTCCCGGTTTCAACCATACGATGGTCGTTGCCAGGTTCAACTTTATTGCGTTCGATTTATAGAGAGGTATCCTCTCATTGCCTCCAGTACCTAGACATCTTTACAGTCTTTTACACCATAGCGAGTACTTTTTGGCTGTGATACTGGGGACCGGTGCCTTTGCGGCCTAAGACATCTGAGCAGGTCTTTTCTCACCGAGTAGGACACTCTCTCTCTTATATTGTCGTACCGAAATACGATATTTTAATTATTAGAGGTGACCGAAGTCATCTCATCAATAACTTTCATCATATCCCGAAGGATCACTAGATTTTTAGGCTTGAGCAATGAGGCTAGCCCCTGCTCTAGGTCCAGTCGAGAGGTCTACCTCCTATTTCGCGGACAACTGCTGAGGTAGAGGAGAGCGTCGTCGTCTTCCCCACTCTCGCAAGTGTCTTTCCCCATGATTCCGAATCTCTGGAGGTACACGGGGAACCTGGCATGTTCCTTTACCAGCTGGACAACAAGTTTGTCGCTGACTCGGAGTTGTAATAACGGGTTGGACAGGATGTAGTGCATGAGCGTGCCTTTGACGTTAGATTGCCCTCTCTATTTCCACACCTTCAAACCAGAGTCACGTAAAAGCCACTTTAGCCTCCTCCGAGAATTTGGCAGTAGGTCCTTGACTTACGGTAGTTCAGAAGCCCTTTTGGCAGCAGCATCCGCCATTTCATTTCCACAGATTCCTACATGGGCTTTCACCCAATTCAGAATGACTTCTCGTTCCGAATTCACCAGTCGGAGGACTTCCTTGATCTCCTGGATCGTTGGGTGCTTGTGGTCTGGATTCCCGAGGGCCTCCAGAATCGACAGAGAATAGGTGAAGATGTTTACTCTCGATGTTGTTGAGAGTTTCAAACACCACTCGTCTGCCTTTAACAGAGCGAGAGCTTCCGCCTGGAATAAGGTATTATGGATCTCCAAACGGAACATTGCCTCGTCTGTTTTGGCGCCGTAATAAAAGGCTACGAAGGCAGCCCTAACTTGATTGTTGAGGCCTGATCCATCTGTATAGATCTCAGTTCCATCCCCCTCAGGCTGCGATAGATCGTGATCGAAGTGAAGTCTCTCTGACGGTTGTATGCTCCAGATGTTAAATTGGGCTTCATCTATTAAGTTCCTCTCTCCATCGATAGTGTTAATGGGGGGCTCCAAGTTGTTATGGTGAAGGAACTTAGAATATTCAATACTACCCGCTATGACGAGAGGTAGTACTCCTGAGATTACCTGCAATGCTACCATGGATGCAATCTTATATACCAGGCTCATTTTGATTAGCAGTCTACGTTACATCACGTTGAGATAGTTCGAGAACGATTTCATTCTCAAACGTTGACCCCAGGCTCCTTGTCCCTACACAGAAAATCTCTCTATAGCACACAGGTAAATTCTACGGAAAACACCCGAGAGTTTGCCACAGAGCTTGTATGCTATCAGCGACAGTCTATTCGTCAAGATGTCAACCTTGACTCTAATATTCTTAAAATGCTGATGAAAGGTCAGTGCCATATCCCACAACACTCCGAGGTATTTGACGGAGGGGACTACTTGAATTTCATCTCTGCCTAGATGAAATCTGGGAGGATCATCATACTTTAGTCTCCGCAGGTAAGTGATCGGTATACTGGCTGACTTTTCAGAGATGAAAGTCAGCTTGGGGACGCTACTCCACTGCCTGATCTTTTCCAGTGCACTGTTGCCTCTAATTTCCAGTTCAGCCTCGTTCTCCCCCCCCTAGATAACCAGGGTGAGGTTCTCGGCATGGTAATCATACAAGTATAATTAATGGGGTCGTTTGATGAGTAAAATACATAGTTTTGAGGAGGGGGGTTATTCAGGAGTTTTCTAACTAATCAAGTAATTAAAATAATTGTTCTTTAAATGGATTTTTCAATCAATATTTTTACAATTATACTTATCATTTTTGTGGATTGCTATTTATTTATCATATAAATCTTGCCAGTTAATTCAATTAAAACATATAGGAATTTTCGTTTATATCATAGATAAGCTATATTCTCATTTTCTATAGTATTCATTACGATATTTACGTATATGGAAAGTTTACTATTTTATCGTTTCTAATTCTGTAATCAAAAATATTTAAGGAAATAAGTGAAATAGTGAAAAATGAAGTCTATGGCGCAAGAACCAAAATTGCCTGTACTGCGCCAAACATGTGTACCCGTGTTCTAGACATTGGAACAAAACTTTAAAAAGGTTATTAGTCAACAAGAAGAAGGGTCGAAAACAGAAAGAAGGACCGTTAGGATATTAGGTATTTAACAAACACAAATAACTCCAAGAGAAAGAAAAAGGATACTTTTGGGTCGTGATTTCCGCCTAAAGATGATAAGCCCTGTGGGAAAATATTTAAGGAAAAGGAATAAGCTATGAATAATTCTCTCATTTTATATTGTGTTACTTTGCATAAAGCGTTATTGTAATGTACTTTATATATTGTATACAGTTTAACTATAGTTTAAATTGTGTCGAAATCAAAAGAGCTTCTTTAGTATTGGGAACTGAATTCTGCAGCTATCATTAATTTAAACCTTTGCGAATTCCATTTCTTACAATACTTAAAAGCCAGGGTGTTTAAACTAAAAAAACAGTCATGTGTCAATTTTTTATAAGTCACGCAGGCCACGCTCAATTTAGTTATGGTGGCAGTTTTTCATTTCATAATTTGTACTTTCGTTCTTGTTGTACTATTTCTTGTGATTTGTATCATAGTCCGGGAGCTGACATCTGGAGTGTTACGCAGATGCTATGGATCAGGGCTCATAGAGGGAACCCCCAACATGATCATGAATTAAATTAATGTACTCTTGCGTTTGAAAACTTAACAATATTTCTACCGTTGTCAGTATGACGTAAAATCTATCTTATCCTAAACGTTATTATTGTAGAGCTCTGAATTTCAGCAATCTTCAAACTAATTCTTGATGATGCGAGAGTTTATTTTGTAAAGTGTTATCACAAAGATGTAGATGAGAACCTAATCCAGGAAATTGGTTAGCTACCGGATTTGATTTTGAATTAAAGGGATGTAAATAACGCATAATAATATTGCAATACAAACTAAATAATATTTATAATGAGTTATTTCTAAATGCATTAAGCGTGTTAAAATTTTTCTTTTCATTGCCAGTTATTATAGCAAGGACTGAGTGCTCTTTCAGCCAATTAAAATTAATAAAAAACTATCTCCGGTCAAGCATGTGGGGAAAAGCTTAAATTCACTTTCTATACCAAGCATTGAAAAAGAAATTGCTAGAAGTAGCAATTCTTCTGTAGTAATTAATGTATTAGCAACTGACTGACATTGGGGTTTCTTGGCGCAAGAGCCAAAGCAGGCTATGCTGCACCAAGCATTTGTTAAAATCAATAAAAAACTATATTATTTTAAGAACATAAGACAAGGTGATAAAAATGGTTGAATGGTAAAAATTCAAATGTGGTGTAAAATACCAATGTTTTTTTTTTTTTTT
>BMAW01097540.1:365712-386849 GCA_019974015.1 Nephila pilipes
TGGTGGTAAGCTGGATTCAGTTGCGTGTTATCCCTGTTTCTTTCAGCTGTGAGTTCAGTGGGTTTTGCCGGATCCGCAGGGACGATGGATGCAGGTTATCTTTTGGATGGCTCTGGACGTATGGATCAGGAATGCCTGGTTGGAGATCCTGTAGCCCCGGAACTCAGGCCGTGGAGTGCGCCAGATCTTGAAATGATTTTGGGAATCTCAAAGTGAAAATGTATTAGGTCAAAGGGTTAAAGAAAGAGATAGATTTCAGATTCACGATGAAGAACACAGTTCTGGTAAGGTTTAAAGATATATGAACCAGATTATGAATTAGTCTGGTCAGGTTTTAGGAGTTCCTCACTTGCCCGCACCCACGTTCAGCTGGGATCGGCCGTGTGGTACCTCCTGATTGCACCAGCGCATCCTTCCCATATTTCCCTATAAGATTCGCGGTAGAAATGACGGTGTAGTAGGAGACTCGCGCGATTACGAGGTTCAAAATCGAAATCAGTTCTTTACATTACAACGCCGTCTTACGGATCTACCGTGGTTCTGCCTGGTAATCGTTTGCTGAAGAGTGCTTCTTTGGATGTTTTCTATCACCCTTTGGATTTTTGTTAATGGTTTTCAGGAAGCACGTTGTATATATATAGTATAATAATATGTATATGCTATATATATATATATTGATCGGAAGGTCGTGTAGTGGCATGCCGTTAGTAGGAGGTTGTGTTCTGGCTTATTCTCCCCAGACAAGTAGGGAGATTGCTTGACATAATATCGTGAAGGTTGGCCAGATATCAGTTCGAAAGTTGCGTGTTTTGGAGGATCAAAATAACAGGGAGTGGGAGTGTGGTTGGTTGGCGGTTGATTTACAACTGGTCCAAATGGTATCATTGATTAAATGGGGAATAACAGATTAGTTCAGTCGACAAACTGATAGTTATTATAACGATTGCTTTAAAGGAGGTGTCATGTACGTAACAATGTTGATGGGAAAGATCGGTGATTCGATAAAGAATGCAGAAAGGATTAAAGGACTTATGACAAGGTCAGTTATTAGTTCAGTTAATGCTTTCAAAATATTTTTGCTTTATTTTCTTTTTCATCATTGACTGTATATCACAATATTTAGTGACGGTTTTTAAATTGGCGACAATGGATCAAGGTTAACCGCCGCACCCCCGCACGCACGCACACGCACCCGCACGCACGCACGCACGCGCACACACATACACACTACATATATATAATATACACAACTAAAGTACAGTTATTGAATCTAAACAGTTTGGCAGAGATATTTCCATTTGCTAGAAGTGTGGAATGTTTCCTGCTTATGATATATTGAATTATTAGAAATGGAATTAAAATTAAAAAATTCATGTACACCTGTTTTATTTTATTTAAATAATAAAATCCTACGAGAAAAATGACATATAAAGATGTATTAGAGAATATTTGACAAGGACTGAGCCCCCAACAGATTAATGACTTTGAGTCCCCCCAGTAATAACGATATATAAAATTTACATAGTATTCGAAACTTTGAAATTTATTGTTACAGAATAAGCAAAACACAACATTTGCTTATGAACATGCTACTGGTGTAAATGATAATGACCATTTCCCTACTAACAAATAATACATAATCCTACATAATAAAATGACATCTTTAATTTTAACTTTTCTGCACTGGTTTGCTTTACTCAATGGATATTCCATTTATAAGAACAAAGAAAATAAGTTTTCTATCGATTATCAATTTGTTTGTTGTTTTATACTGTCTATGGATTCATTTTGAAAGAAAAACATCATTTAAATCAGTCTTACTTAACTATTAATGATTTTAAGATGGCTGGCAGGACGATATTTCCCTCCGACTATTTAATTCTGCCTCTTCCGAGTCAAACATCAATGAAAACTCCCAGTTGAAAGCATGAGCAGACAAAAGAGCAGCTAGTTAGCCATATAGAAATATATATATAATTTTCTCAGGTCCCCTTAACTCGGCATCGATTTTAAGTTCTTGAAGTCTTAACTATGCCTCTCGTCTTAGCATCTACTTCTCAATAACAGACGATTCTTTACGTGTGAGTACGTTTGAAATAGATTCACTTTCAATCAGATGTAGTCGGATTCTTCAATGCAATAAACAAATATCTATCAACCTGCTATTTATCCACATCTCTTTTCCTTTCCTTTCAATTCTATTTCACTATCTCTGAATTCTTTCATCTTCATCTCCATTTGTCTAAACATGTTTATTTTGTTCGGGAAGAACAATTTTATGTAATTCAAATTACAAATAGTCCTCGAGGTAAGTGATGAGAAAATCATGAATAGCCCAACGTCACAACAGTGATTCAATTGTATACGTCACAGAACCAAGGTAGAAAGAACGAAAACAAGCTGATAATTATCGTAATTCCAAAGGAAAGTAAGAACTGTAGTATTTTAATGTGATGTAAAATATTAAATGATGACTGAAAGTGTACAAAGAATTACATAAAGCGTCATCGCTGATCAACCTAAGGACTTGACAGAATCGTCTTCTCTATAAAGAGCCTGTGCACAGAACCATTAGAACCTTAAATTTTTGAAAATTAAAATAAATAAAAATAACAAACATATATTATTAAAGCACGTTTATTTAATGCATTATTTGCTTTTGTTAATATATTTGGGAAACACCACCATAACTTATTTGCTTTTTGTAACATATCAAGATATTTCAACTAATGGTAACTAATGTCAGTAATCTCAGAAAATTGTTTAAGCGTGTTTGTATATTCTAAAATTGAGCTAATGTCGTATAAGTTTGTTTTGATGCTATTTTTCTTCAGCGATTATGTTATGTTTCGTTTATACCAATTCTAATATTAGGCTTAAATACCATACATATTTAATTGGTGGGGGAAAAACCGGAACGCATACTACATTTTGACCCCTGAATTTATTAAATTCACATTTTTACTGTAGTATTTCGAACCACTTCATATAGTATTTTGTCTCGAAAATATTTTGGACTAAATGAGATGTTTATTGACTTTAAAGATATTTTTTGGTGTGTTGGCGACGCGAATAGAGATTCTCTCCAAATCAAACGCTTTTTTAAACCTAGAGTTAGCTTCGATATTTCACATATATATCATATGTCATATTTTCTTAAATTTCTTACGCATCTATTCTCCTAAGCAATAAGCTGTATAATACTTACAAATGTGTAGAAACACTTATATTTTATTCAAAAGATAAAATACAAACATCAAAATAAGGTGTTTCAGTTCTTCAGTAAAATCTTATTTTAACCCACACCTTGGCGATGGAAAATAAAAAAATAAAAACTTCAAACCGCACTAGTGTTGCTTTATAACAGGTCCAATAAGAGCGTCATTTTATTTTCTGCCACCAAAGGGTGAAATAAAATAAAAAGAAGCTAGTAATTCAACAAAAATATTGGTACTTTTCCATTTCGTCGGCGCAAGTCTCGCCAAGCAGACTTTATTGGCGACAACACACAGTATACACATATTCCGGTTGGCGTCGGTTGTGTCCCTTTTGGCGACTTTATTGCTTGCGCCGGCGAAATGGAAAAGTACCGAAATTGTAAATAAAATAACTAAATTTGTGGCAAAAGTCATGTGTTTGGAGGGATCTTACTTAATTAAATTAATTTACCCTCTCATCAAAATTAAGATACGAAATTAAATTATTTAAGAAGGGTTTTTTTTCATAATTAAAATTAAATTTAATCAAAATTACAGGAATAAGAGCTGTAAAAACCGAAATCTAAGGATGGTCAGAGCATAGTTCTTGGTTACATCTTATTATAGGTCAAAGCCGTAGAAAGTGGAATTATTATAAGCGCGTCAGCAACAACAAGGGAAATATCTGAAAATAACTTAACATTTTAATGTGGCAATTCTTGAAAATATGCTAATTTTTAAGTTTTGATTTTAGAAAGTGATGCTCGTATGAACCAGAGATTGATGCAATTTGGAAATAAGATGTATAAAAAGTATCATAAAAAGTTTTAAAGTTCAATTAAATTTCTAAAAGTTTTAAAGTCGTTAAATTTCGAAACAAGGTGTTTCGAAATTTAACGACAAAAATTTAAGGAATGATACAAAACATCGGAACAAGCAATTTTCAACTTTCTCTGCTCATGCCAAGAAGAAGAGGTAAACCACTATATGGGGCTGTAATGGAAAGCATAAATCGCGAGTTTTCTTAAACACCGTCATTTCTACCGTGGATTTCAGGAGGTGTGGCAACGTTTTTTTTATTTGGGGGAAAGGTGGGCAACGTTTCCCGAGATTACACGTGCCAGACCGAAAAATGTTAGAATGATTGCCTCAATGCCTGTTGAAACGGGATCCTTTGTCACCGGCATGCGTGATACAGGGCCTGGTAGGAATGTACGGACGCCACAATTTGAGGAGGACACTCTGTAAAAATCGCTCGGTTATTAGCAAGCGAGAGGTTTCCCATATCCCATCCGATTGTTTGGCGATTATTACGAGACAAAGGATTACTCCGCTACCATGAACAGAAAGTGCAAGCCTTGATACCTGCAGATTAAATACCACATGTCGAGTTTACAGGCTGGTTCTTGCAACAGTTATCAAAGCAGCCTGATCTTAGTTTAGTTTAGTTTTTATTAACGTTGCACTAGAAGCAACACGAGGGCTATTGGCGACGGACCTCGTAATTTTGAACCACGGTCAAGTGACGAGGACGACACCTGAGCTGGCACACCCTCTCCTAACATCCACTCCACGCCAACGGGAGGACTTTGGGCCCCGAACAGATTTAACGTGCATCAGCCCCGGCTACACGGCGGGTCTTTGGCGGCCAAGGATCAAACCCGCGACTGAACGAAAACCACCCACCGCTAGTCCACGACTTTGACCTCTAGGCTACCGCGGCCCAGCCTGATCTTAGTGCACATATGTTATTCACGGATGAATACACCTTCACTCGTGTAGGCATTTCGAATACGCACAAGCTTCTTGCGTGGGCATCTATCTGAGACACACACCCTTATGCGTCTCAGAAACGTCTCAGCATAAATGTTTGGACCGGAATTGCGGGTGACCATTTGATCGGCTCATACCTTCTGTCATTCCGACTGGGCAGTAGAACTCAGATCATTCATTTTCAAGGTATCATAAAAGGTCATTATACAAGGTGTTTAAAAGGGAATACTCCAACTTGGAAGAGTTTCTGATAGGATATTAAAGAAATTACAACCTTTTTGGACAAACTAAATTAGAAATAAAACTTTGAAATTTATAAAATTATAAATGTTCAATGTGTGTTTAAAATACATTCAGTAGACAATGGAACCAGTTCCAGCTTCTCCTACATGTAGAAAAAGCCAAATACGTAACGTATGCAAGTAAGAAATGCCTGTAATAATGGACTCGTGAAAAAAAAGTCGATGAATTACGTCCACTTCAACGTTCATCTGTACCCTATGTGTCAGCACTGAATCAGTTGACTTTATACACTGGTGTCCAAAACTTAAGCAAAAGTTTTTTTTTTTTTTTTTGCTATAACTCCTCGAGAAATCATCTGAGACATGAAATTCAGAAATGAGAGACAACATTTTGTAATTAAACGATGACGAAAGCATAGTTGCGCAAAAATAAATACAATGCATATAGTATGGAATAAAACAAAAAAGGCTTTATTGAACTCATAGAATTGTTACACATGATTGTCTGTCCAAGAGGAAAAACAACAAGCAATTGTTTCTAAGTATGCGATATGCTTTCCCCTCAATGCAATTGTTGCTTCGCACAGTCTCTCCATACTCAGCACCAGATTGTCCAACAGTTTCTGAGGTAACAGTACCCATTCCTCAATCAGCATCTGCTTCAGTTGTTGCGTGCTCTCTGTAGGATGTAATAGGACCACAAGGCATCTCCCCAAAGCATCCCACACATGTTCTATGGGATTTATATCTGGGAAGAACTCTGGCCAATCCATTCGAGTGATGTCTTAACTTTCCAGTAGCTGCTGAACATCAGCAATTCGGTATAGCCGTGTGTATTGTCATCCATAAAAACGAAGTCTGGTCCAATAGCTCCTCGGAACAGGCGCTCATGGGGAAGGATTACCTCCTTACAATAGCGATCTCCGGATACAAAACATCTGTTGAAAACGTGGAGCTCACTCCGCCTATTCAGCATAATGCCTCCCCAGACGACAACTCCAGGACCGCCATAACGGTCTCTTTCTGTGATGTTACTGGGATGAAATTGTGTCCCGACCCCTCAAACAAATCAACTGGCGTTCAGAATCGCTTGTAACACTGAAACGACTCATTGGACACGACTCCATTGGTGAGTAGTCCCGTTTTTGTGCTTTACACTTCTCTAAACGGTACCACCGATGGCCAAGTTTCAAAGGGATGCAGCGTTCAACACGGCGAGTGAATATTCGACCTTCGTGAAAGCTTCTGGCCACAATAAACCGCGACACTTATCGCTCTGTTGCTGTAAGCAGTTGCTGATTAATGGCACTTCCTGACTGGAATCGGGATTTTTTCGCTTACAAGACGGTATAACGGTTATCCACTGCTGTTGGTTTCCTAGGGAGACTACTAACAACCTTTCTAACAGCTGTTCCTTTGGTTTAGAAGACTTTTCAAGCGCGAAACGACACTTTTGATGATTCCGAACTCTGCAGCTACACTGGTCAAAATACGCCCCTCCTCCAGTTTTCCGATCAGTCTTCCACGTGTGAAGTCATCCAGATGGTTTCTTCTAGCCATATTTCACGGAAAAATTCACTTGCACATGCAGAGAATGTCTTTAAACGCGTCTCTGTTCTTCCTTTTACTATAGTCTTGAGGGGCACGTGCCGACCGCACGTAATTTGCGTACACTCCCATCGCCATTGACGTTTTATTCCTGACATTTGCATATACATCAGCTTTTTTCTGAATTGCATGTCCATTGTATTGATCGCAATAAGTCCTTTTTCTGCAATTTCAGGGCTATCCGCTTGAAATTTACATTATTGCTTAAGTTTTGCACACCAGTGAAATTTGTATAACACTGTATGTAATTTGTATTTAGTTCATCCCTAAATACAAATTTATGTATTACGGTTCGTCTTTATCGAGCTTATTAAGGCTCCCGATTTCGTGAATGTAATATTAATCCTGTGGAATTTCTACTACCGTCCTCAGATCTATACTATTTTATTGATTTCAATGCAGGAAAGTACGTTCAAAAGATCAAAAAAAGAAATGAAGACCTCTGCCGAAATACAATATTGCTCTGATTTTTAAAAATGTTTTTACGTCTATTTTATTGATTCGTTGTTTGGTTTTTCAATCTTTAAAAATATTCTGAAATATTTTTAAGAAGGAAATGTAATTCTGCGCATAACCTTTTATTGTGTTTTCCTCGTAAAGGAGCACTTTTTTGCATTCAAATAGATAATGTTAAGGTCAAGGTCGGTCTAGTATATCCATGGAATTAACATTACATTTACAAAATCAAAATGGGAAGTAGATGAGAAACAGCACACGTGCAAAAATTAATTCTTTGTTTTCCCTCCTATTACGTAAGAGCGTGTACTAGCAGTACCCCGTACGGTTCGAAAATCAAATAAATTTCCAAATACTTTTTATACCAACATATAAAAAGTGCTTTTTAATACCAACGTAGCAAAAAAGTTTCATGTGTGAGTGAGGGGATCTCTCTCTTTAACTCATGTCTAAAAATTAGTTTCAAATTTCGTTGTTTATTTCCGGGGTGAAAAGAACGCTTGAATGGAATACGAGACTTCGAATATGAATTATTTTTGAAAAAGTAAAAAGAAAATCATTATAAAAAAGTTTAAGTTTAAAAATTTCATTAAACAGCAATTCTTATCTGAAATTGGTCACAAAAAAGGTGATGACTTTGCTCTTCGTCAGTGGCCTTCGAGAAACACTGATGTAAGTCACTGATTTTTTTTTCTTTGAGGTTATCTAAAAGATTTAAAAAATTCCATCTCTACAAGCCAACACTGGCAAACAGAAAACACGAGTAACTGCATCCATTCAAATTGTTGCACCGAACATGCTTAAAAAATCTTGGTATCAGTTTTTTTATCGAATAGATATCGTTCAAGTTTCTGGTAGTGGTCACACACACATTGAACATTTATATAATTTTATAAACTTTCAAGTGATGTTTTAAATTTAATTTGTTCAAAATGGCTGTAACTTCTTAAGTTTAGTAATAATAGCTCTTCTCAAAGTTGGGATACTCTTTTGTACTCAGCCTGTACAGTATGTCCGTGAAATAATAATGGATTGTCAAATAATTTTACAGTGAGAGCTATATGTTAAATTAAGGGGGAGGGGCGAAATATTCCAAATTTCCTAATTTTTCAGTAGATTTCGTTGTTTGCTCCGTTAGTCTGCAGACATCGAGATTATTGTAATATCTGGCAATGGGTTACGAAGCACCTTGTAATGGTTTTGCGTTAACGCAGAGCTGTTGCAATTTGAAAATTGAGACGTCCACCCGTTGGCCTTTCGGAAAGAAAGTATTCTGTTCTGTAAATAGATCTGACTTAAGCGTAACGTACCGTACCATGCTGTTTATGGAAGTTTTGTTTCTCGCTATATTTACACTAAACGATATTGAAAGTGTTACACTAAGTAGGACTGGTCAGAAAGTGATGAAACCCGCCAAATGGAGAGAGACAACAACGAACAATTAGTTATCTTTATTTCCTAATGATATGCATAACATAGAGCAAGTATAGAGTCGGCTCAATAGGTTGAAGGACCACCGTGGATGGTGATACATGAAGCAACACAACAAAGTACAGATTCAGTGAGAGTACAGAAGGTTTCCTGAGGAATGGCTCTCCGTTCCCTGGCAACCCTTTGCCACAGATGTCATCTGAACTCGGTAGTAGCAAGATCTAGAAATGGTGTCCAGTCACATCCAAAATGTGTTGAATTGGTGATAGATCTGGAGTGAATGGTGACCAGAGAAGCATCTGAACGCCTTGCAGGGCTTCTTGACTGATGCGAGCAGTGTGCGGTCGGGCGTTACCTTGCTGACAAAGGGCATCCCCTGAAGATAGGCGAGTGTTACCGACAACAACACATCATCCGTATATCATTGGGCCGTCATAGTACCCTGAATACGAACTAGAGGTGACCTGTAAACGTACGCAATAGAACACCAAACCATTATGCCTCGTTGCTACATGGTGGGGCGTTCTGCAATTGCTGCCGGATTGGACAGGTCTCCAAGGTGATGCCACACTCGTACGTGACAACTATCGTTGGAGAAATAGAAGCGTGAATCATCTGAAAACACGACTCTGTGCCCTTTCATCGTCCACGTCGTTCGATTAGTTTTAGTTCAGTTTTTATTAACGTCGCACTAGAAGCAACATGAGGGCTATTGGCGACAGACCTCGTAATTTTGAACCTAGGTCAAGTGACGAGGATGACACCTGAGCTGGCACCCCCCTCCTAACTTCCACACCACACCAACGGGATGACTATGGGCCCCGATATTTTTGACGTGCATCAGCCCCGGTTTCCCGGGGGGGCTTTCCCCCCCCCAGCCCGGGATCCGAAACCCCCGCCAGTCCCGAATCCGAAACCAGCCCACCAGTCCCGAATCCGAAACCATGACCACTAGGCTAACGCGGCCTCCACCTCGTTCAAGCCCGGCACCATTGCAGATGTTGGCATCTACACTGTGGGGTCAATTGCAGTCTTCTTAACGGACGCCATATCTTCTTCAGCGTGTGATGGAGAGTTGCGTACTTCACATTATTCGCATTACTCGATGACGAGCACCTGCCGTGAAATTTACATAATGTTTTGGCCACTCCTCCTTGGTGTTGTATTTTCAGTATCGCGTAGTGTATATATATATATATATATATATATATATATATATTCAAAAGAATAACCTGTATGTCTTTATTGAAGAAAGGGAAACATGTGCTACATAGATATTCGATCTATTGCCATATATGGGAGGGAACAAATGAATTGATAGACAAAAATGACCGAGTTATCCTTTCTTTTAAATATCACTCGTTTTTCATGCGATGGCTTCGTGTTAGACTTGAATACAGTAGTATGTACAGTGAAAATCCCTTGCATAAAAATAACATTACCCGATAGCATGGACAATTCAAAGAAACAGGCTGCCTACTGAAATAAACGCTTACAGGAATACCATCAGTCTGATGAAACTGTTGAAGCTGCGCGAACGTTTCTTGCGAAACTGGTAGAAATCCTGTGCGGAAGCGTTCAAACAAGTTGGATGTCTCTAAGATATATGTTTACTCAAGAATCACAAAACACGACTTTCCCATGCCCTAATGAACATCATCGCGACAGTGAAAACGGGAAAATGAGCTCTTCTTATAGACGAGACAAAATCGTTTCTCTTTTCTTTTTTGCTGAGAAAACAATGGTGGAAATAGTCTTGCTAGTTATATTACAATTGCATGCAATGCTCCAAATTCCGGATCATTCCCTTTTCCAATTAGATAAAGCACCTGAATAATTTTGCAAAACAATGTGGGATTTCGTTAATGAAACTTTTCCTTTGCGATGCGTCGGAGGAAAAAGGTAGGCAGCCTGCCACATGGTCTCTACACTTTACACCTATGGATTTATATTTCTGGAGTGATGTAAAAAACACAAAATACTTTGTTCAAGTCCGAAATCTGTGAACCACTTAACAGATAGAATCACTAAAACTGCTCTGTCTATCACACCGGATGTTCTCTGCGGTGTATGGGAAGAGACTGAATATGATCTTGATGTCTGCAAAGTTACTAAGGGAAGCAGCGGTTGATCCATCGAGGGAGGTCACACGAGAGAATGTACTTTTCCACTTGTCAATTTTCATGCACAGACAGAATAAAATGCTTGCATAGGAAATCCCAACTAAATTTAAATGTATTTATGCTATTGTTAAACTTCAAAATTGTATGTTGTGTCCAAGCAATGAAATGAACAATTTATCGTGCTGTAAGTTTTCGGTTCTCAATTTGATTTTGATTCTTGAGATAATGTTTTGCTTTTAGATTAAGTTTTATTTTTTATTCTTGTTTAAAATTTACTTTTAGATAAAGATCTAGTATGCTTGTAAATAACTGAAATAAGCACAGTTATGTCTTATGAGAGTTTTAAAGCAAGCAAAAAAACAATAGTGTCCCTTCCCTCTGTCGAGATTTTGTAACCCCCACCCCTTAGAACTTTTTCAGGATTCGCCACTAAATGGATCCCACATCACAGTCTTCTGAACAAGTAAGAAACTTTAAAAGGTTTTTTTTCAATGAGATATATAGTTTATCTCTCTACACTTCTTTAATCAAAGTTCGAATTATTTAAACCTCATCATCATTATTTCATGTGAATTAACTGTATATCTGATTGAGATTATACGCGCTTATTTCAAAAGTTGCTCTCTAATGAGTCATTCACGTCAATTCGCTGAAAAATAGACAAAGAAGGTTTCGATGTCATTCCAGTATTCAAAATGCTATCTGGGATCCCGAATTTTCTAAAATCTTCAAGACCTCCGAGATAACAGAATATTTCAATTTTCTCCCCAAACTTAGCAATATTATAAGATGTTTTTCCCTTTCACATATGAAGGGAAAATATCTAACATTTATTTTTAAAACAATCATTTTTCGTAAAAACATTTTTAACCAAAAAATAATTAATATCACGGAAAAAATTCGAAAACTATAAGAGTTCTAACAACAACATTAGTAATGTATTAGCCGAACTAAACATGTAACTAATACTTATAAATGCGTAAAATGTATCACTTGCGTGGTGAAGCTATTTGGTAGACCACGTACATATTACAACTGAAAGTACAAGTAAAATATTCATTTCTCTATTTCAGCTTTGACTTTAAACTTTTACCGAAAAATGTCTTTCTTTTCTTACATTTGGAACCGCAGTTCCGATAAGATAGTGACACTGATGATTGATGTGAAAGAAGCCATCCCAACCGTCCAACTTCTCTTGAAGATGTTTAGAGAAATCAATATATGTCACAAACCGGAATTTCCTCTAAATATGGTAAATGTTTCTGTCAAATACATCGCATACATTTAATGCAGAAATCATTGATTGAGGAGGTGGTTCAAAAATCACCATTAATAATGGGGTAATTCACTGTAGCGATCAATGCATCTAGTGATCAATTTTTCATGTTACCATAACTTTCCAAGCCAAAAAGATCATCTTATCCTTCTATAGAACAAATTCATTGGAATAGTTATTGTTTTGATTGTTGCTTGGTTTCCCGTGCGTAATGATGAATCCAAGTCTCATCGACGGTGACAACTCGAAGCAATTTGATGACGAAAAATTGACGTGGCAGGAATAAAAACTAAATTTTAAGAAAAAAGAACAGTTTCCCTCTCTATATTTTTCTTTACATTTCCGAAAGTTCTGCATCTGTTTTTTAATGATTCGTTTTCAAATTATCTTTAATACATATGTAAAAGTACTTTACAAATAAGGGGAGAAATATACGAGCAAAACTGTTCTCTACTTCACTTTTCCATATGTATTTAAACAAACTCGAATAAGTACAATGGTCAAGATTTGAGAAAATAAGGAGAGATTTCGTAAGATTATCATTTCACCCATTCATTTAAAATGGTCCGTAAACGGGATCTTTAGGTGATCTTTGGACACTTGAAATGCGGTATACAAGAATTGTTTTTTTTTATTCATTGTATACAGTGTAGGCCAAAATCAAGCATAATTGGTGATAATGAGAATAATGAAGTTGTCTCTGTAGGAATAATGGGAAAGATGATATGTGAGAGTAAAACGGTTATAAAATAATGCGAAAGATCATTAAGAATCACTTTTACTATCCAAAAGAACAGCTTGAAAGAAAATTGACCATAAGTGTAGTCCATACTTCTCTGAAGAGCAAATAAAATAAGGTGATGCTGCAATTAAGTAAGTTTTGTGGTCACCTCTGACAGCCAGAGACGCTGCACAACGATTTCCCACCCTTTCTATGTGTCATTGTGGATGTGTTGTGGGTTCAAAATGTTCAACGTCTCGAAGAGCTCTTTTATGTTCTGGCATAAGACCTTGGTGGGTGCGGAAGGTCTGCAAGCTGTCTCCAAAAAATATCTCATACATACTAGAAAGGATTCAGATCAGGTAAGTAAACCAGCCGCGACATGTATCGGATATTTTTCGTTTCAAAGAAACCGTTGATCAGGTTCGCACGGTGACAGGGCGAGTAATCATCCATAAATATGAAGCCAGAACCAACAACACCTCGATACAGGTGAATATAAGGCTAAAACACATCTTACCTTTGTACCTTTTAACAGTCCAAGATCCTGTCTCAAAGATATGAAGTCCTGTTTGGCTATTCATTATGATGGTTGCCCAAATCATGACTCCCCTGGATGGAAAATGATGTTCTTCCGAATGTTTTTTATGGAAAGTGATAAAGTGAATGAGAAGGCAGAGCAGTGAGAAAAGAATATAACCTTGAACATCGGTAAAGTAACGATGATAACACCTGAGCTGGCATCTCCCTCTCCCGATTTACTTACCACGCTAATAGGACGACTTGGGGCTTCCACCAGTCTTAACCTACATCAGTTCCAGGTATTCAGTAGCTTCAGGGCTCGAACCCACGACTCGACGCCATCCCCGAATCCGTAATCCTGACCACGACGCTACTACGGTCAATACATCGAAAACTGAGCAACAATCAAAACAATATTCAACTTCCTGTGAATCTGCTCCAAAGAAAGCGAAGACAGTCTCTCCGTCCAGAAAATGGCAACTATGACAACGAATTTTTGGGATGCGAAGGGCGTCACATCTATGGGCATCTGGTCCACGAATATATTCTTCCTTTTTCTAAGGAAAAAGAGATCAGTGGGCTACAGTGAGATACTCCATTTCCATTTATCATTCCTAAAACCATATTTCCATCCATAAGTAACTTCTGAACACTGGCACTTTTTGAGCCTCCCTAGCATATAATAAGTAGAAAATGCGAATGTTTTAATTTAAAAAAGCTTGTGCTTCAAAGAACTTCATTATACATGTTGTTGATTTATTTTTATGAAAACAAGTAATTTCTATAAAAAATAAATTCCGAGAAGTAAGCTCACACACCAGACAAAATGTAAATCACTCGAGTCTAAATTGAAATCTACAAAATTATATTTTGAAATTCAAAAGCACTTATTTGTAGTAAACGAAGCTGATGATGAGACTTTTTACAGTGCAACTTTGAGAATGCATTGAATTCTATAGTCTAGCGCAACATTTCTCTCTTTCTGGAATGCTGAAAAGACAGGAAGCCCTTGGTAACATTCCCCGGTAAGGTAAACTGCAAATGGATATTGATAGGGGTCACTTTTTCGCTATATAGTCCTCTTGTTTTCAGTTGACCTCTCATTGTGAAGTTCTTTTTTCGGTGGAAGCTGATGTCACAACTTTGACGGAGGTCACTTGACCTTGGAAGACGAAGTGAGTAAGTGAATGTAAAGTTTATTGGCGCAAGAGTCAGATGTGACTATGCTGCACCAAACAAGATTGAACTGTGAGCTAGAAGTGAAGAAATTGAAGAAAAGACAAAAATTAGTTGACAATAGAAGGAGGGTCAAAAATAGAGAAAAATCGTTAGCGCAACCTGGGGGTGCATCATTCGTGATTTCCAAAGAAAGTAAACCTAATGGGAAAGAAAAAGATCTCTAGGGTGCCTCGGGGTCTTGATGCCTGAACCTACCTAAAGAAGCCAAGTCCCTGATGTCCCCTGATATAATCCCCATGGCCAGGGTGCCCGGCTATACCCCCGTGGGGTATAGCCGGGCACCCTAAATCTATACTCCCTATACCCCTGGACTAAAATGGTTACCTGCCCCATTAGTTACTATTTTACCTATACTACAATATCTATTTTAGTCGCCTCTTACGACATGATATGCATGAGCTACAGTGGGACTATTCTGTCATTCCCGGTCACCACGCGGGTCCCGAGGAAGACGGAGGCGGTTTGATTTGCGGGTCCAATGATCACTTGTCCGGTGCGTCTTAGCATCGCCTTAGACAGCCAAGTCAGAACACAACTACCTACCGAGCCAGGTATTAGGCGCTTTGATTTCTGTCATTCTTAGATGCGACATGTTTAAGAGGGCTTCTTCGCACCCTTCCACGTCCTAATGAAAAGGTCTACTACTGTGGAGGAATTTTCTGAATAATATTCAGAGAAACATGTTTTTCCTGCTATTATTACAAGTGAAATACATACCTTGTGTATCGAGTGTCATTTAGAACGTTTACCATTGACGTCATCGGCAGTTGAAATGAGATAGTTGATATTTTTGACTCCTGTATCGTATCAGTTTTTTTATATCAATGTTGGTCGTGATTAATGAGTGTTGTGTCTTGGTTAGACTTTTGACACTTTTTGAAGTTTTTTGATTTGGAAAGTATATTTAACAAGTAGTTTCTAGAATAGGACGTGCTGTGATAGAGAATCTAATCTTCAAGATCTAGATTACTTCTTCTGTGTTAACTGTTTGGCTTTAGTGATGGGGAACTGCCCATTTTCGGACCCGAAGATCGCTATTTCGGTGTCTCTTACCAGCCTTGCTGGTGCAATTATTAGACATTCTTACTCTTGCCGTGTTTAGTCGCGACTTTTGTGAAAGGACCATCGTATATTCCGAAATTTCTTAAGTGCATTTAAAATCAATCATTTCGTTTGAATAACTTTTCTGTACCTGTTAGGGAATTAAAATACATTAGAAAATAATACACTATTTCATAGAGTGAAATATGGTGCTTCTTAAGTCAACCATTTAAAAAAAACCCAAAATATAATAATTAGAAAAATGGGCTTATTTAATGGTTTCGAAAATAATTCATTAGTTCAATAATAGAATAGTTATTTACTTGCATATTCTTCAAATATTTCTTCTTGCATTGTGCTTACCTTTATTATCTTGCCCTCTATTTTGTTGTTATATATATATATATATATATATATATACACGAGTATTATAAAGTTCTTTCAATATTAAAGGCGTAGGAAAACCTAGTTTGTTACATATATTTCTACAATAAATAAATAATTTCATTACACATCATTACGATAATGCAGATGATGGTTATAAAAATTATTATTTATTAGTTTTCGTCAATCTGCTGTTCTAATTAGATACATGAAAAGTTCTTAGCGAATTTTTCAAGTTTTTGTAAGATCTAAAATGAATTAAATATACTGTTCATGATCACTGGTAAAATGTGGGATGTAGAAATAAATAATAATGCAATACCTGTCATTTCTCTTTGGAAATCATTTTCAAGTAGAAGACGTCATTTTAACACGTCTACGAATAGGTTACACTAGTTTTGTGCATAAACACCTCATTCTGGTAAACGTAGCCTTATGTGTAACCATTGTGTTTATTCTCATAGTGAGACACATCTTGAATGAAGCTCCGATTATAATTTCGTCTACCTTAAGCATTTTAAATCATATACATCTTTAATTGACTTGGTGGGAAAACTTCCAACCAAATGTGTGTGTGCGTGTTAAATTTTACGAGACTGCTCCTCTTCATTCATGTAATTTCTTATTACATACAAATTTCTGATTTATATTTAACCCAGATTGGTTTGATTTTATTAACGTCGCACTAGAAGCAACACGAGGACTATTGACGATGAACCTCGTAATTTTGAACCTAGGTCAATGAGTGAGTGAGTGAAGGTTATTGGGGCAAGAGTCAGATGCTACTCCAAAAGAGATGTAACTGTGGTCCAGACGTGCGAAAAAAATTGAGAGAGACAAAAATTGGTTGGCAAGAAGGTGGGTCGAAAAATGGAGAAGGATCGCTAAGTTCACCCGGGGGCTCGTTAACAGTGTTTACCAAAGAGAGTTAGCCTCATGGAAAAGAAAAAGATCATGAGGGCACCTCGGGGTCATGATGTCCGTATTTACCAAAAGAAGAAAAGTCCCCGAGATCCCCTGATACAATTCCAGGGGCAGGGTGCAGGGCTATACCACCAGACACTGGGTACCCATTTGAGTCGCATGAGCTACAGTGAGACTATTCTATGATACCTGGTTTCCACACGGGTGTTGAACCTCGGTTAAGTGACGAGGACGACACTTGAGCTGGCTACCCCCTCTTAACTTCTGCACCATGCCAATGAAAAAATTTGGACCTCGACAAATTTAACGTGAATCAGTCCGGCTACACTGCGGGTCTTTAGAGGCATCAAGGCCCAAACCCGCAACTCTACGAAAAGTGTCAATCGCGAGTCCGAGGCCATGACCACTAGGCTACCGCAGCCACATATTTTAATCCAGAATTGTATAATTAAATAATTTTATTTCGTAAAATAATACTTTCACCTCGAATTTGGAACAAAATGCCCCATGAGGAGTCAGTGGCACAAATACTATGCGACCAATAAACTAATTTAAGGGTTTTGTATATTACTCGGTTTAAAAATATTTGTTTCTAAAATATTAAAATAATTTAATAGGACTTCTGTTTTTTATCCTACTAGCCACCTAGAAAGAAACGCAAACTGTCGACATCACTTGAAGAGGTGCAAAACAAAGAGGATTTGAAAGCCATAACAAAGGATAAATCGCAAGATGTTTATGTATCTAGAAAAAATGACGCCGTCTCCAAGACGAGGAAGGACCGAAAAAAAAACTTCCCTCACGGATGGCTAAAGAACGAAATAAACAGCGGGATCAGCATCAAAATATCCAGAAGTTTCAAGAGGCGGTCGAAACTTAAGAGGGAACAAAAGACCACTCAGCCGCTAATTGAGAAGACGAATCCAATGAAATCCGCTCGTTACTTAGGTCAGTTTTTCAGGGGATCCATCAACTTTGTCCAGGTGTCCACATTAACTCCGATCCATGACATTGATTCCATTCTGAAGAACATTGTGCAGTATGGGAAAGTTATGCATATTCAGGATCATTGGAGTAAGTCTGGTCAGTACAAGAAACACTTTTCAACCTCAGCGGAGCCTCTTAATTAAAACAAAATCTAGGCAAATCAGTTAATATATTTCCGATACAGTGTGAGAAAGTTGAAGTTTATAGCGAAAGACCCCAATCTGACTATGTTACGCCAAGTAGTTTTTATATGTGTTAAATTTTTTTTTTTTTCTTTTTCTTCTTAGTTTTTTATTAACGACGCACTAGAAGCAACACGAGGGCTATTGGTGAAGGACCTCGTAATTTTGAATTTTGAACCTCGGTCAAGTGACGAGGACGACACCTGAGCTGGCACCCCACTCTACCCCACCCCAACGGGAGGACTTTGGGCCCCGAACAAATTTAACGTGCATCAGCCCCGTCTACATGGCGGGCCTTTAGCTCATCCTGTACAGCCTGACTCTTATATTGAAACCAATAATTTTTATACGATGCCAAGGCTAGAGTGAGTGAGTGTGTGAATTTTAATGGCGCGAGAGCGACATATGGCTATGCTGCGGCAAACAAGGTGAAGGGAGAAGAAATAACATAAATACAAAGCACGCATTAAAAATGCAATTATGTTAAATCAAGTAAAAGCAAAAAATATTGGAGTAAAACTGAACAGCTGAAAAATAGAAAAATTTTAATTTAATACACAAGGCTTAAAATAGTAAAAGAAATTGTATGTAAAAACTAATAAGCATAATCAATGACAAACATTATTTTCGGTTAAGTTGCTTAGCACGCTTTAAATGGAGAGATGTTTCCGTTTCGTCCGCAGCATCATTCAACCAAGAGTCATCGATGTCATATAAAATCATGTCATCATCGTCAAGGGTAGGTGTGATAGAACATTTTTTGGGTGCATGTGGATTCATCGTAATTGCAATCTGGAGTTTACTACCTATTGTGGGATGCGAGACATTTTTATAAATTATTTTTTCTCTGCGCTTATTTTGAGGTCTATGTTTTAGAGCTTTATCAGGTAAGGAAAGGGAATGTTTAGATTTAGAAGGTTTGGATATAGTTTTTTTAGTTAATGGTAGACTACGAGACTGTGTGGATGTTGTCGATGTGGAGACAGTATTAATGGTAGAAAAGGAAGGCAACGGAGAGGAGGGAAGAGATAAAGGTTTCAATATCTGTAAAGGAGGACATAAGACTTTAGTAATGTTTGGGTCAGTTTGGGTGGAAGCACAGAGAGAAGAATTTGCAGCTTGGGCATAAGAATGAGAAACTTGTGAAACAATTTGTTTACGTGCTTCGATATAAGAGATGTTTTGAATTGTTTTTATTTCCTGTGTTCTTTTTCAATTATCCATTTCGGACATAATTTTGAATCAGATGGGTGAGACTGTTGACAATTAACGCATCTAGGCTCCAGAAGGCAATCCGTGGAAGAATGTCCAACGGACGCACATCTAGAGCATGTTAATTGCCCTCTGCATGCTGCATTTGAATGACCGAACCTCTGATACTGAAAACAGCGCAGAGGATTCGGAATATATGGACGTATGTGACAGTTCAGATATCCTACTTTTATTGTAGTGGGCAGTTGAGGGCAATTGAATGTTAATATCAAGTGTTTTGTCGGAAAGGAAGCGGCCAAGGCTAGAACCGGTGACTGCACGAAAACCGCTGGTCACGAATCCGAAACTATGACCACTAGGTTACCGCGGCCACGTATATGTGCTAGGAATGGATGGTGATGGGAAATTTTTATGTCGCAAGAGCCAGATGAGCCATTTTGCGCCAAACAAGGTATAGCTGTGATCCAGACCTTTAAATTAGTGATTGAGTGATAGTATTTGTCCTTGAGCATAAACCAGTTGTGGTCATGGTTCCCCAAACATAAAGTAAAATAGCAAGTATAAAGCTAGTAAAACTGTAATCTGGACGTGTGAATTAGTTTAGTTTAGCTTTTATTAAAGTCGCACTAGAAGCAACACGAGGGCTATTGGCGAAGGACCTCGTAATTTTGAACCACGGTCAAGTGACGAGGACGACATCTGAGCTTGCACCCTCCTCTCCTTACATCCACACCACGCCAACGGGAGGACTTTGGGCCCCGAACAGATTTAACGTGCATCAGCCCCGGCTACACGGCGGGTCTATGGCGGCCAAGGATCGAACCCGCGACTGAACGAAAACTGCCGGTCGCTAGTCCACGACCTTGACCACTAGGCTACTGCGGCCCCTCTGGACGTGTGAAGTTGGGGGGAAAAGGTAAAATTTTAGCTGACAAGACGGAGAGTGGAAAATGGAGAAGGATCGCAAGGGTATCCCGGGGATGCGTCACCCGGTGCTAAGGATAGAAAATATGCTGTTAAGGATGGAGGGAAAATAATTGATTGTAATATTGACCAGAGACCTTTTTCTAAATGGTCCTTGACATTGACATCCTTCACATCCCCCCCAAAAAAATGTCGCACCACTTTCCCGGACAAGGAGCTCTCTTTCGAATAGATTGATCGCAGGGAATCTATTGTTTGGATTATTACTTGGTTTCAGGAGTATAATTGGGTTCCCAGATCCCATCGATGGTTGCAAATTGAATTAAAATGACGACTTCTCGATGAGGCACAAATCAAAACTAATTCAGAAATGAGTGTCAAATCTGTTTTGAAACCGTATTACCAGATAGCATAACACCAACTAAGACAGCATCAGCTTGCCTTAGCAATGTCAGATCGTGGTAGCCAAGTGGTCGTGTCGAGAGCTCGGGGACGATGTTATTACAATAGAGTCGTGGGTTCGAGTTTTGATGGCCTCAGACTTGGCGTGTAGCAAGCCTAATGCAAACTAAATCTGTGGGGTTCAAAGTCCTCTTATTGGGAGTTTCGTCTCTTTAGCCTTTCTTTTCATCTAATGAACACTTGACACGAATAGCGGATACGTAAATTAGTACCTTTTTTCGATGAAAATTTCCAGCTTCATTCTTGAGAAGACATTTAATGCTTCTTTTGAAAATCGAAACCACAAACTTCATTGCGTGCATCTTTAGAATTGTGTCACACTTCTTTCAACGCATTCTCTATTCTTAACACCTCCGAATCATTAAGGTATCCGACTACGTTCGGAACCATGATTTTGAAAAAACATATAAATGAATAATTTTTTTTTTTTTTT
>BMAW01097540.1:386949-433315 GCA_019974015.1 Nephila pilipes
AATGTTAAGTCCGCTTCGCGGACCAATTTAGCAACATTTGGCAAAATACCGCCAAATAATTCCTGTCTCCAAGAGTGGTTTGACTAAACTGTATTCCAACCATTTAATTTACCGGATCAATTAATTTTAGTTAGTTTTAACGTTTTTATGTATTTCACTTGGTGTGTGTCTGTATGTATGTGTATCAGTGTGTCATCAAAGTGTCTATTGTTAATTTAACCAACTTCCCATCAAGCTAGAGCTCTGAAATTTTGGGAACCGTTCTTATTTGCCTTACAATGCAATATTTAGATATTTGCGACCAGTTTTAACTAATATTTTAATAATTTTTTTGAATAAACTTTGCCACCATATAAAAACGATGTTTTTAAAAACGTTGGTTTTTATTTCGAATTATTCAAAAGTTTTATTACAATGAAAAAATTTTAAAAACAATTTTTTAGCATAAAATAAGAAAAAAATAGTAAATTTTCAAAATATTCTCCTTTTTTAAGAAATCATTCTATAACATTGTTATTCAGCATACGTGTTGATAGGACACCTGTACCTGAACTAGGAGTTTTTTAATCATTCATATTGTTTACTGAGTTATTACGAGTCGAAATAACATGCGTTTTTTTTTTTAAAAAAAATTCCTCCACTCTTATGCATTAAAATGTGAATTAATCCACTTATATACCATACATTAAAAAATTCCTAGTTCCGGATCTTAAAAATAATATAAAAAAAAAAACATTTCTACCAAATCCTATCAATATATAAAAAAAACATTCGATTTATTACCTTTCAAAAATTCGAAACATACCGAAAATTATATTCTTCTGAAAATGAATTTAAAGTTAAGACTTGTTCATAAAGCAAAAGAAATGCCAAATATTAAAATACTTATAACTTGATTTCTATGTACCGTGGCTACTAATAGAAGGTAGCTTTAGGAAGAGAAGATTTCAAATATTTTATTGGATAAATAAAAATAATCGGTATTTTCTCGAAAATTCGAGTTTTTAACGCAGTCGGATACCTTCAAGACCACTTGGTCTTTTACAAATTAATTAAATTAAATGGAAAAAATTTTCTTTAATATCACATAATCCTTGCCTTTTCAGTGAAGTATTACATTTTTCAGATACTTTCAACAAATCGATCACTCGATGGACAGGAGCCTTGGTCACGTACAGACATCTGGAAGATAGCCAAAAAGCTCTCGATGGTCTATTTTTGCGTAGTTTTCTTAACATTCGACCCGTCAACATACCACAACACCTACTTACTGTAGGTTATCTGGAAACACGTCTGGCTGTAAATGACAACGACCACGTTGGTTCTTCCATTCTCATTCAAGGATTCAGCTACAAGGTGTCTAGCGAAAAAATAAATCATGAACTCGAACATTTTGGGGAAATTAAATCATGTCAGTGGAAAACCAGAGACAAGATTGTCAGTTATGAAGTCACGTACAAGTTCACCGTGGAAGCACTAGCTGCTGCCCTTGCATTGGATGGCAAGGTCATGGGAAGAAACGTGCTCAAAACGAAACTTGTTATGAAAAAAAGGGAGATGAATTTACACATGATGGTGTGTGGATATTACTGTTGATTTATTCATATCCGCTGCAAATGCCAGTGAGAACGTTAGATGAAATTTAGAAAGTGTGTACGTACTTAATTTCTTTCATGTAAATAGACAATTAGCCTTTGGAATTTATAAATTCATTCTCATTTTTTGAGATAATAAATATACTGAAAATGGTATTATTGAAGGAAAAAATTTCTTCTCCTAGACAGCAACAATTCCACTTCTTAAATGGGAATTTCAAATCTTTTCACTAAAATAGAATTATCTTTATATTTTGAGATTTACCATCTGTTAAATAAATTTCTTTACCGGCTTCTAAACTCTTTGGAATCCACAGCACGTGTACATGTAGTCTGATATGCCCAAAATAACTTTCGAAAATTAGTCGATTCACTACAATATTCTTACATAGCGTGATATTAATATACTAACGGACATCAAAACTGCTACATCATGGAGGTGGCATTAGAATTCAATGTTCCTTTAAACAACACATATAGGAGTAGTCTGTACATAAGGGAAGATCGCGCAATGAGTTTCTCATTCAGATTGAGGCTCGGATTCCAACCGGGACTAATCCTTCCCACTTCGAGAAAAACTACTTGACCTTAATAATAATAAAAAATCAAAATTACAACAAAAATAACACTGAAAACAATCAAGAAAATTTCGGATTAGACCTTGCCACCTCAGTTGATATTGTAAGAATTATAGCCGGTATTTTTAATAACATGCCAGGATTTTATCAAAAGACTACCACAAATTCAATCTGCAAAAACCACTCACTGAAAAGAAATACGTCTTAATCGAGGGAATACTAGACTCAAATAATGATTAGGACAAATCATCGCTTCCCAGTCAGGTTTTTCAACTTTCCTCAATAGTTTTTTGAATTAATTTGTTCCCACTTTTCGGGCAGTTTATTTATTATTTTACCTTCCATTCAACAAAAACTACAGCAAAACTCAAGGCTCATCATTCAATTTTTGGTGTATTTCTTCAAGCTTCAACTCCAATAGACTTTTAACTGACTAACGCCCCTGGTTTGATGAATCTTCCACAAACAGCCATTATTCATCACAGCTGCAAGATATGGGCTCGAGGGCAGCAACCGGTGCCCGCAGAAATCAACATCAAAATGACTTTCTCATTCGGAGCGACCGATTGTGTGTTTATGGCGTAAGAGCCCTAACTGGCTAATTTGCGTTAAACAATGTATACCAGTGATCTAGGCATTTGAAAATTGGGTAGAAATAATTAGTTAACAAGAAGGGTTGAAGACAGATTAGGGTATTTCGACGGCGTGTCACTCATATATTTAGTTTAGTTTAGTTTTTATTCATGTCGCACTAGAAGCAACACGAGGGCTATTGGCGAGGACCTCATAATTTTGAACTATGGTCAAGTGACGAGGGCGACATCTGAGCTGGCCCCCCCCCCCCCAATCCTAACTTCCACACGTCACTTATACTTACCCAGGACGGCAAACTGCAAGCAAAAGGGGAAAGTCAAAATGGTATCTATAAGTCATAATTCACGTACTTATCTCAGGAAGATAAGCACAAGTAAGCCTTTTTAAATCCCTACTATAAGTTCACACTTTCCTTATATATATTTACTAGCTGATACCCACCCACTTCGCTGAGAAAACGATAGTATATTTCGCAACCTATATGTAAGATATCAAGAAAATTTTCAATTTTTAAACGATAATGATAATCTAAATTTAAAATTTTAAGAAATTGATTGCCTTTAATGATGGTTATCCGCCGCTTTCAAAAATATGAGAAAAATAAAAAAAATTAGTAAAAAGTTACCCCATATATATATATATATATATATATATATATATATATATATATATATATATATATATATATATATATATAAATATATATATATGGATAAACTTCATTCCACCGTATACGTTACACCTAACATTGAAAAAGATACAAACTTTTGTTAAAAGATTCATCATGTGCTTAGCCTTCAAATGAAATACTCTAGCAATGACATCGTGTCTATCATAAGATTTTTGTCCTAAATTTGCAATACTAACAAAAAAGTCGAGCAAGTCGGGACGTCCAAAATGTGTTACGCATGTCATAGCGTCTTGAGTTCGTTCATGCATGTATCGAGATTCTCCAGGAAACGAAGATTGTCTTGCATGAGCGCTACTCCGTATGAAGTAGCCATTTTAGTATTTTTCAAAATCCCGCTAAGTTTTGGGGCTAAACTACACTTTCACCAACCATGGGATTAAAACTTATTTATTTCTATCGCTAAATCTGAACGTTTCCTAATTTCGACATTTCACATAAAGAGCCCCTTCGCCAAAATCTTGCCAATTCTCCATCAGCGCTTCAATATCAAATTACTTGGTATTTTTCCATTTCGCACGCGCAAATCTCACCAAGTAAACTTAATTGGTGACAATACACAGTATACATAGAATATATATATATATTAAATATGGGTCGGTCATATCATTTTTGGCGATAAAGTCACCAAAATTTACATAACCGACGGATAAGAGTACATTAACGGATGAAAATTACATTTTTGGATAAGACTTCCATAAAATCCGCTCTTAGTGAGCGTCTACATCGCAAAAATCAGTTGACGGAATCACACTGGAGCACATGAGCGTTATGCTCTTAATCTCCATGTCAGGTACAGAATTTTAAGAAAGAGCTTTACTTCGGCTTTTCCTGCCCAGAACTGCGTTTGTGAATTTAATAAATTTAATATTGTATGAAATTTGGAAAAGAAATTAATGAATTTAATTAAAAAAAGCATTTAGTTGTGTAATAATATGATGAAAGGTTACTCAGAGGCTGAAAGCTTTCTGAGTGGCTGACCTGAGTTGATCAGAGGGGAGTAGGGGTATATATTTGACTTATCAGCCGACCAATGGGGATGCTGCCAATCAGTGTGTGTATGTGGTTTACTCGAGGTAGGAGTTTCTAGTATAGCTAGAGACATCTGGTGGTTGATAACTTAAATAAATGAATGAAAATTAAAGTGTTTGCGTGAGAAGACTGGTGTTTGTTAGTTACAGGTTTAATAGAATGTTTTTTGGTCTTTTAATTTTTAAATCAGGATCATAGTTACAGATGTTAAGGAGAGATTTGTTATCGATGGTCATGAGATTATTAAAGAATTTAAGTGAAATTTTTTGAATGATTTGTTTGATTGTTGGGAAGTGAATAGAGGAGTATATGTCTGTGTTTCTCATGAACCATCTAGCGTTTACTATTTTAAAACGTTTTTCTGAATTCCACTTGGTGTGTGTGTATGGTAAGTGTGTTTGTGTGTGTGTCATCAAATTTTCGATCGTTAATTTAACCAACTTCCCATCAAGCTAGAGTTTTGAAATTTTGGGAAACGTTCGTACTTGCCTAACATTGCAATATTTAGACATTTGCGATAAGTTTTAATTAATATTTTCTTTAATAATGCAGTTTAGCCCAATCACTTGGCACGATTTCAAAAATTTACACCAAACTTGGCTGTTTTTTTTTTTTTTTTTTGTTCAACGTTAAGTCCGTAAAACGGAACAGGGTAGCCACATTTAGCAAAATATCGCCAAGTAATTCTTGTCGCCAAGGGTGGTTGGGTAAAAGTACATTCCATCCATTTAATTTACCGGATGAATTAATTAATTTTAGTTAGTTTTAACGTTTTTATGTATTTCACTTGGTGTGTGTTTCTGTGTGTGTGTGAGTGTGTATCACTGTATCATCAAGTTTTCTATCGTTAAATTAACCAACTTCGCATCAAGCTAGAGCTCTGAAATTTTGGGAACCGTTCTTATTTGCCTAACAATGCAATATTTAGATATTTGCGTCCAGTTTTATCTAATATTTCAATAATTTTTTTAATAAACTTTGCCACCATATAAAAACGTTGTTTTTAAAAACGTTGGTTTTTAATTCGAATTATGTCTGATGATGTTATTTTGAGCTTTTTCCAAGTTTATTAATATGTGTTTTGACCGCGAAACCCCAAATGGGACAGCTGTAAGTTAAGATAGGTCTGAGAATCAGAGTATAGATAAGCAACTTATAACGGATATTTAATTTTGAATTCCGAACAATTAGGGGGCAAACCGAAAATGCGCTGGCTCGGAATTTTTTAATACATTGTGTTATGTGTTGTTCGAACGTGATTTTTTTTTTATCAAAAATAACTCCATACATCGCAAAAAGAGTAACTATGCTAAATTTCAAGTCAATCGGTTGCGTAGTCATTGAGATCTCGTGATGAGTCATTCAGTGGTATTTCGCTTATATATATATAGATATATCTTGTTCAAATTTTCAATCTTTAATAAAATACTTTTTATTCATCCACTCAAGCTCAAATACATTTTTTTAAACTTGTAGTGGATGACTCTTGATGTTAATACGGTTTTTTCAAATATTAATTCATTTAATTAAATCTAATTGGTGAAAATGCAGTTTAGTCCAACAACTTGGCGCGATTTCAAAAATTGCCAAACTTGGCGAATTTCTTTGGCTAAACACATTTGGCAAAATACCGCCTAATAATTCCTGTCACCAAGGGTAGTTGGGATAAACTGCATTCCAACCATTTATTTTACTGGATGAATTAAAAAACAAGCTAATGCTTCTACTATGTCATTTGTCTTGCAATGGCAAAGTTGGTAGAGCGCCGGCGTAGAACCTTCGGATCGAATCTCGTCGAAGCATAAAATTTTTGTTATTTGATTTTCAAATAATTAATTTGAATTTTATATGGGAGAAAAAAATTTCTCATATATAAGATATTTAGCAGGATATAAATTGAAGAATAAATACCGTCAGTGACGAAGCGTGTAGATTGCTAGAAAAAAAATTTCTTTTGCCCCTTAATATTGTGATTCTATCGTATACGAAGGCTATCCAGAAAGTATATTACGTTTTGGAATAAAAAATAAACAAATTATAGGAAACAAATTTTATTATATACAGATGAAAGCCACACTCAAATACTACTTTTCTACATAGTCACCATTCAAATTAAGGCATTTATCGTAGCGATGTACGAGCTTGGAAATTCCTTCGTCGAAAAATTCGGCCGCCTGCGCCTTCAACCACTTCGTTACCTCTTCTTGCAGCTGTGCGTCGTCATCAAAACGCTGCATAGCCAGCCACTTCTTCATTGCTGGGAATAGGTGGAAGTCGCTCGGTGCCAGGTCAGGACTGTACGGCGGATGAGGAAACAACTCCCACTTAAAAGATTCAAGAACTTTACGAGTGACATTTGCCGTGTGGGGCCGGGCGTTGTCGTGAATCAACAAGATCTTAGAGCTCAACATTCCTCTGCGCTTGTTTTGAATTGCTCTTCTGAGTTTTTGGAGAGTTTGGCAATACCTTTGAGAGTTTATTGTAGTGCCTCTTTCCAGGAAGTCCACCAAAATCACACCTTTTCTGTCCCAAAAAACAGTCGCCATCATCTTCCTTGCCGACATTGTTTGCATGCATTTCTTGGGTTTTTGGGGAGAACTTGTGTGCCCCCACTGCATTGATTGCAATTTCGTTTCACAGTTCACGTGTTTCACCCATGTTTCGTCACCAGTAACGATGCGATCGAGTAAAGAGTCACCATCCTTATGGCAAGCGTCCAAAAAGTTCAACGCTGCAGCCATTCGCTGATTTTTTTTGGTCCTCTGTCAAGATTTTTGGAATCCATCTTGCACAAAACTTGTGGTAACCAAGCTTTTCGCTGATGATTTCGTGCAACAAACTTCGCGAAATTTGTGGAAAACTCAAAGAAAGTTCCGTTATTGTGAAATTTCGATTTTCACGGACTTTAGCATCGACTTTTTCGACAAGTTCGGCAGTCACTATGCTGGGTCTCCCACTTCGATCTTCGTCGTGAACATTGGTTCGGCCATTTTTAAATCTTATGACCCACTGACGCACTCCACCTTCAGTGATAATGTTGTCCCCATACACTTCACAAAGCTGCCGATAGATTTCTATCGGTTTACAGTTTTTTGCAGTCAGAAACCTTATTACTGCACGCACCTCGCGGGATTTTCAATTAACGCAGACATTTTAAACCGTCACAGTATCTGAACAGAGCACAGCACGAACCTCTCACTAGCACGGCTAGATGCCCACTGAGCTGCGCAACGCTCTGACCCTAAAATGCCGCGCTAGCCCCGCCCCTAGCGGACACAGACAAAAACGTAATCTACTTTCTGGATGGCCCTCGTATATACACATATTTATATTAATTGTAATTCATTAATATAAAGTAACTAAAATAAATTTTTTCTTTGTTGACCTAAGTAGGAATTGTCTTTAAATTTTTTTTTTATATTACTTGTTTATTGAGATGAAGCAATCAAACGTTGATTATTTGCGTAAATGTCTTGCTATGAATAAAAGGAATAAACTCTTATCAACATACATTGGACTTAGACCGTAACAGGTTCTTGGCCTACCAGAACTAAGGCTTATTGTTTCGCTATATTACTGTTGGCGCTAGTCCAATTACTGTCATGCAAAAATCAATATCACGTGGAATCAATAGGTCCAGGAGGTCTATATAGAACTCCCTGAAGGATCTCATGATCCTGATGTCACTAACGCCCAGCAGGATAGACATATTGTCCAAACGACCAAGTGGTTTAAAATGGATACTTCACATACCCTGACTCGGTTCATTTAGTTACTGGAAGACAATTGCTCACACAGACAATGAGACGACATTTGTTGCATTATTATGGATTTTCAACACGGCGAGCATCATTGCGATGTCTTTTGCGTTGTGATAAAGATAGGCGCTCCCGAAGTACTGCGTTGAAAGATGCTCATAGACACAGAAGTAGCATTATATTATCTTTTCAGATGAATACCAATTCTGTATATGGCATCATTATGGACATGACCTTGTGTGGAGGCACCAACGATAACGAACTTTCCTAACTTGTAATTGTTATATGTTTTCAACACATAGAATGATGGTACGAGTTGCCATTGGGGACACATCCCGGTCACTGTTTGTTTACATAGCCTCGTTACATATCCGATGTGTTAAGGTAGGTGACTCTGCCTTATCTTTGATGTCTCCATGACAACAAAGCAATGCACGATTTTATGTTGCCCGTGCTGTCTCGACTTCTACCGTTACAGAAGTTCTTCGACTGTTGCCATAGCCAGTGTATTCTCAGATCTGTCAAATATTGAGAACATCTGGTTGTGTATTACCTAGAGATTGAAGCTCTACCCCTCACCAGCCACAAAGTTAGATGAATTCTAGTTTAGAATGAAGCCACATGTAATGATGTAACGTATCTGCCATGTAAGTTAAATTGCGAGACGATGCTCAGTAAACAAACACGATTTTATTTTAGAATTTTTGATTTTTTTGGTTGCGTCATCAAAATGCACAGTTCATGGGAAGATTGCGTTTCGTATGAAGTAACAGTGTGCCATGTGTCATTCACTTTTTGTCTCTTTTCCACTCATGGCCTGACGAGCGAAGCGATTTCTTCCGATCACGAGTATTGCCCAACATTAGCTACCAAAAATAGTAGAAAATAGCTGTAATAATTCTAGATCTCCCCTTAAGCTTTTAGAAACAGATGCTTTTGTGCCATGAGTTTCAGAATATTTCCAAATTATTGGTTTTCACTTTCTGCCAAGTCGATTTTTACACATGAATGTCGCGTCAAAATATCCACTTCACTACTCCCATCTACAAAAAAACGCTTTTTAATTGGTACAAACATGTCACTATCATTAACTCCGTTACATTCTTTCCATGTAAACTTTTCAACCCATGCACTTAGTAAGGATTAGTTAATTTTTACTTCAAAAACTAAAGTACAAAAAAGTTAGCTTGATTGATTTGTAATGTAGATTATAAGAATAGTCTCTAACTCTCGTAACGTACTGGTTAGAACTCAATCACGATTGTTATCGGTAAAAATCATTCCACAAATCTGACTCGAGCTATTCATGGTTCGGCCAAATTCTTCCTCAAGAGCCAAACTCAGTAAAGTACGAGAAGGGGTTAAGGGCTAGCCGTGTTTATATTCTATTTGCAAAACAGTGAGTGCTATATTTGGTAATCTTAAAGATAATTTAGTTAAATATAAGAGTAAATTTCATGCCAGAGCTTATTAAATATAAAGCATGAATCCAACTCAAATGAATGTGAAGGGAATGATACATCAAAAGGGCGCATAATCTGGCTGAGATCTGCGAAACATTTGTTTAAAATATGATGAATTTCAAAGCCACATTAAGATGAAATACGACGTAAAATTCCAAGTTTAAAATCTTATAAATATATAAAGAAAAGTCAGTTTTACATTACAAACAAATTTTGGTGTAGGCTTTCCTTCACAAGAAATAAACGAAAGAGAGCGCGCGAGAGAGAAAGTAAAGTTTATCGGCGCAACAGCTAGATATGGCTATGCTGCGCCAAACAAGATTTAACTGTGGTCTAGACGAGAAGAAATTTCAGAAAAGACAAATTGGTTGACAAGAATGAGGGTCGAAAATAGAGAAGGATTGCTGGGGTAACCCGGGGGTGCGTCCTCCGTGTTTACCAAAGGCAGTAAACAAAATGGGAAAGTAAAAGATCACTAGGGTGCCTCGGCGCCATGATGCCCGTACTTATCTGAAGAAGATAAGTTCCTGAGGTCCCATAATATAATCCCCAGGAGCAGGGTACCCGGCTATACCCCCAGACGCTGAGTACCCATTTTAGTCGCCTTTTACGACATGCATGACCTACAGTGAGACTATTCTGTCATCCCCGGTCACCCCACGGGTCCAAGAAATAGATGAATGAAAAGTGGAATAATGATCATGAAACACAAAACAAGTAAAATATGATGTACAGTGTAAGGGAGGGGGGTATTGTATTACACTCAGGAGCATTTTCACCAAAAAGTTGATGTTTGTTTGTAAGGTGAGTCAACTTGATACAGCCCTTCGCATCACCAAGCCATGTATCAATTATGGGCTTAACCGAGTGTATTTTGTGAAACTTTGCAGATTCTGTTTCGCAAAATGTCTTTTCAACATTTTGTTGAAGAGTTAAATTTCATATCTTGTAGCAGGACTGCTAACCATAGAGGCTTCATAGACGAACGTGCAGCACACTCATTTAATTCGCTTACCGAAATACTTGAATGTTGCTATACATCCAACAAATGTTTATATTACAAACCCTGTTCTACAATTGACATATTGAGCAGCTGAAAGTTTGATTCCATCCCATCACTTATGCTAGCTTGAAATTTGAAGCTCTGGAAAGAGATCATAGGTAATGATGGAGTGACAGTTACGGTTATTGGATGTGCTGCGCCAAATCATATGCAACTGATCCAGAGCATAAAAGGATTGAAGGAAGTTAAAAGAAAGCTGAGAGAGAGAAGGAGAGAAAATTATGTGAAAAAACAATTAACAATGAGTAAGGTCGAAAATAGAGAAGGATTGCTGGGGTATCCCACTGAGGCATCATCCGTGTTTACCAAAGACAGTAAACCCCATAGGAAAGAAAAAGATCACTAGGGTGCCTCGGGGTCATGATGCCCATACTTACCTGAAGAAGTCAAGTCCCTGAGGTCCCACGATATAATCCGCAGGGTCTGGGTACTCATTTTAGTCGCCTCTTACGACATGCATGAGCTCTTTTCTCCATTAAATCCTCTGCGACAGCTATAGCCAGTAACTACTCTTAGTATTATCAGCCTCTTGTTAGAACGATACTCGAAATTAATCACACTCTCTCTTTTCTCTAAATTTCACTTTTCTTAATATATCTGAATAATTTCACTTCACCTTATTTCCACCTGCATCTAACTGACATACTCACGTTTCATTTGGATTCGGAAGAAATTGTTATTTCATGCAATAAATCTCATTTAAAATCCCCAAGGTTAGTGAAGAGAAAAACGCGGATAGCCCAACGTCACAATTTGTCCATACACATTCATAAGTACTCCCAAAATACAGATAAAAATCCCTGAATACATGATTTAATGAACTATATTTATCTTTTGAAAAATACTTATGAAATTTGATTAGATAAATTACTTTCAACAGAGTGAGTGAGAGAGTGATAGTGCAAGTTCAATGGCGCAAGAGTCAAATGTGGCTATGCTGCACCAAACAAGATATAACTGTGATCTAGAAGTTTAAAAAATGAAAAGAAAACAAATTGGCTGATAAAGAGAGTCGAAAATGGTACAGCTAGCTAGGATATGGGCGTCACCCGTGTTTACTAAATACAATAATCCTCAAAGAAAAGAAAGGATCACTAGGGTACCTCAAAATCATGAAGCCGGTTCCTACATAAAGAAAGCAAATCCCTGATGGCCACAGATGTAATCCCGAGGGGTAGGGAGCCCACCTACCCCCTCCCTCAAACAGACACTGGGTACCCATTTGAGTCAAAGGAGCTACAGTGGGAATAATCTTTCACACCTGGTCACCACATGGGTGTTAAATGTCTGAGAGAAGTTCCTCAACTGTACAGGACGATAGCATTTTGAGTGATTCTCTTATTAATGTCTCGCTTAAGGCTGTTTTCGGCTAATGTTAAAGAATAGGGCTCAAAGTTCGAACACATTTTCAGGTAGAAAAAATGCTTCAATACTAATATAAATTGCTATGGATATAACAAATATAACTATTTATTGATTAGCGTTCTTAGAATTTTGATTTTTTTAAAAAAAAAAATATGCAATTTTTTGCCTTTATGTAAAATAAATATTCAATTTTCTATGTTAAAGTATAGGAGACGAAATGTTGGAACACATTTTCTACAAGAAAAAATTTATTGATTCTAGCAGAACTGAATGTTAAGAAATATACGCTTCCCTCAATCGAATAAAGTAGCCAGAATATAGTTTTACGTTATTAATAAGTTTTTATGATTTAGAATTATTTATTATTAATTATTGACGTACTTCGGACGGTATGCAACAGATGGCGTCAGTATATTTTTATCCGTAGAACGTACTCTTGGTAAGGAATGCTTATTTTTGGCGAACATTTACAGTTACTTTCTGAAATAAAATTATAGCAACTTGTAAATTGAGACAAATGGTAAATAATGGAGAAAGCTTCATGATTCACAGAAGCGTGAAGCTTACAAACTAACCACTAATAAACTCTCCGGTTTGGGAATATTTTGTGTTTATTTATAAAAATTTATTTGCGTGAAATGGTAAATTTGTGTTGTTGAAAAGATGTTTAAAAATAAGTTTTGATTCAGTGAAGTGAAAGGAGAGAAGAGAGAATATGTGAATTAAATTAATATTGAACTTCTCTGAAATCAAACAAAAGTTATTTGAACTTTCTTTACCCTTTAAAAAATACAACAAAATACAAATTACTATTTCGTGTAGCATAAAATGTGAAATTTTAATTTAGTCGCTATAATGTACTGAATTGATTTGCTTATTCCAACAAAAGTTATTTTTTAAAATTAAATTTATTTTTTTTTCAAAGGGTGTTACGCATCTTACAAAGTTTAAGTAGAACCACTGGAATAATTATTTATTAAATATTGTTACTTAAGCCAAATAATTGACATTGTGTTCATATTTCAATTTATAATGTAACGTGTTGTAGAAAATCATGAGATGATATTTCTAATTGTTCAAAAATATTCATTGTCTTCATACGAAAGAAACAAAACACAAAAATATTGCTTCAATCAACTGTAATTTTCTCTTTGAGACTATATTGGCATATAAAGAAGAATGAACAACAAAAAAAATATTTGTAGCAAAAAATTGAAAATAAATTTCCATCTTTAGAGGTCAACGACATTTGAACAAGCAAAAACTATCGTGTGTGTAAAGGTTATTTCTGTCATGAATGTAATTATAAGTATACATTATGTTTTTAAATTTTTTCTAAATTCATATATTATCAAAAAATAATATAGATAAGCCAATATTTATGCATTTCAATCTCATCTTCTCACAATCTCTTTAGAATTATAAAACATTTTCCATAAAGAAAACTGAACTGAATCATATGGAAATGCTTCCTACATTGTTAAAAATATAACTATCTCTAAGCTGAATTATTTATGTTGTAAAATGACAATCGCAGAAAAATAAAAAACTTATAATCCCTGTATGTTTTTCTGTCTACAGCAACATTTGTTAAAAAATTTGTTTTTCTTCATCGCCTCAAGAACTTGCCTTTCTTAGGGATGTACGGGCATCACGACCCCACAAGACAACCTGTGATTTTTTTTTTATTTCCCTTGAATTTTACCATCTTTCATGAACACGGGTTACGCACCCCCAGGATACCCTAGTAATCCTTCTATACTTTTAACCATCATTCTGTTCAATCAATTTTTACTCATTTCTCATTCTTCAAACGTTTGGACCACACTTACACCTTGTTTGGTTCAACATAGCCACATCTGGCTCTTGCACCATTAAACATTACCATCAAATCGCATCCTTTTTTTTTCTCCATTGTATCGTTGTGACTTGCATTCACAATTCCAAAAATAAGTTGCTCATTATAAATTTATTTGTAAATGATTGCTGAACAAATACTGTATATGACCATAATTGATTAACTCAGTAACAGAAAAAATCAAAACTTAATATATCTTATTTTATGTAACTGATGTATGAAAACAAATCACGAAAATTTTTAATAAAGCCAATCGATAAAAAAGCTAAGTTATTTATTAATCAGTGTAACCCTCGTCGCATGCCCAAGGTAAATTGAGAGGTCGCTCGCCAAAAGCCCTCGTGTAGCTTCTACGTGCAACGTTAATAAACAATCAATCAAATTATTTAATGAAGAAAAAATTATTAATTTCTTATTCACATAAAATATTTTCTTATTCTTTGGAAACAGGCATAAATATAAAAAAAAATTATTTATTTAAAAATATAAGTGAGTTTCCTCTGCTACTGTGGCCTCACTTCGAAAGTATTGTTTGTAGCATTTGGAAAGAACTATTTTTATATTTTAATGTAAAACGAAACCAGAAAAAGATAAAGACAGAGCAAGATAAAGTTTCAAAAAGATAAGTATTTCACATTACTGTCCTGGACCTTTTTTTTCTAATGCATTGTGACAATGAAAAAATACAGTTTTTCCAAAACTAACTACTAACGCAATAAAACTAAAAGAAGCGAACTATAAAAATTTATATTGAACAATTTTTGTAGGCGGAGGGGGGGGGGTCGCTTTTTTATAAATAAATTTGACTGTAAAAGATCCTCAGTTATTTCCCAATTGCTTATACTTAAGTAATTATTAGTAAGTTTAATTCCAGGGAACAGTTATGATTAATAAAATGCATAGTTCAATCGTAATATATACATTTAATAGAAATAAAAATTTAAGGTATACAATTACTTTAGCTTCATAACTCATTAAATTAATAAACAGATTTTGCACTACAAAAACAATACTAATTAAATATATTCATGTAAACTGTTAAATACTCATTATATTGATTGTTTTAATAATTTAAATTTGAACATCTTCGAAAATATATAGCAACATTTCTATTGATAGATGCAACTCTCTCGCATTCTTTTTATTCAGTATAACTTTTCCTCGATTACTTATTTCTTATTGTTATTTTTTTTTACTACAGTCAATAATATTTTCCTAAAAAATGAATGAGAGAGAAAAGTTTACATGTTGAATTTTTAACGCTTTTGATAGAGCTCCTTTCCTTTTAAATTTCTTCTTACTTGGAGAAAGGAAACTTTAGATTCCTTAAGCATATTTCTTTCTTTCCGCACCTCTCCTTTCCACAGGGGGGGGGGGAACAGTTCCCCTAAAATGCCCTGTGAAATTCATGGTGTCCTCCAATTACCCCAATTGACTTTTACACCACAGAGATATGTTTATCGCTCAAGTTGGAAATTCCAGCCAATACAAAGTGCCAAATACCTTGGAATACTCAGCGCAATCTATGGGTGTTATTCAGTTTTGTTTTTATTCACCGATAACGCTCTTAAAGCAACACGGGGACAAAAGGCGACGGGTGAGTGAGTGAGTGAGTGAGTGAATGTAAATTTTATTGGCGCAAGAGCCAGATATGGCTATGCTGCGCCAAACAAGATTAAACTGTGGTCTAGACGTGAAGTAAAAAAAAAAGATAAAAAGTGGTTGACAAGAAGGAGGATCGAAAATAAAGAAGGATTGCTAGGGTATCTCGGGAGTGCGTCACCCGTGTTTACCAAAGACAGTAAACCCTATGGGAAAGAAAAAGATCATTAGGGTGCCTCGGGGTCATGATGCCCGTACTTACCTGAAGAAGGCAAGTCCCTGAGGTCCCCTGATATAATCCCCAGGGGCAGGGTGCCCGGCTATACCCCCAGACGCTGGGTACCCATTTTAGTCACCTCTTACGATATGCATGAGCTACAGTGGGACTATTCTGTCATTCCCGGTCACCAAAAAGGCGACGGACCTCGTAATTTTGAATATCGGTCACGTGACGAGAGCGACACCTAACCTGGCTTCCCCCTCCAAACTTCCACATCACCCCAATAGGAAGATTTTGAGCCTCAACAGATTTGAAATACATCAGCCCCTGCTGCAACGCAGGTCTTTTGTGCCATAAAGGTTCGAACCTAGGACTCGACGAAAATCGCAGCCACGTAAAATTAATGTGATCGTTTGGTGAATAAAATACATTGTTTCGAGGATAGGGGTTATTTGAGAGTTTTCTAAGCAATCAAAAAATTAAAATAATTGTATTAATGGAATTTCTCAATCGGTTTTTTTTTTTTTAAATTGGTCTTTTCATTTCTGTGGGGAAGTTCGTGAAAATGGCCTGCAGGCTAAGGAGGTCACTTGTGTTTCATTGACTTAAATTTTTGTAATTGTATTTATGAGTTCGAAAATTCTAAAACTAAGCCTATTGAGGCAAGGTTACATTTTATTAAAAAATGTCTTGATGGATGAACATTTAAATAAGAATTTTTAGGATTGTTTGGTTTGGGTTTAATTAAGTTACATTAGAAACACCCCCAGAGCAATTGACCTCGTAATTTCGATCCTCAGATCAAGTGACGAGGACGACACCTGAGCTGGCAACTTACTCTTCTAATTTCCACACCACACCAAAGGGAGGACTTTAGATCCTGACAGATTTAATGGGCATCAGCCCCGGCTGCACGATGAGTCTTTGGTGGCATCAAGGTTCGAATTGTCGACTCAACGAAAACCGCCATCCGCAAGTCGGTGACCATGACCATTAGGCTACTGCAGCCATAAATTTTTAGCAAGTAAATTTAACAGATTTATTGACAAAACCTCTGTCTGAAAACAGATTAAAATATTTTTACTAAAAGGTTGTTTGAATTTCCGTGGGGCCGAATGTTAACAGGATGGTAATGCTTGTACCTCTTTTTTTTATAATATGAAATCTGACATAAGTTAATCCTATTAAGTGCCAGAGTGTGGCAATATAAAAGGGAGATTTCTGAAAATGAATAAGAATCAGATGAGGTATGGGAAAAAGTGATTTAAGAAATATGTTATTGCTTTTTACAGTTTTCTTCGCTGATAATTCATGTTATGTTTAAGCATTTTTTTTTTTTTGTGTGTGTGGAAAATCTTGCCATTATTTTCTTCAGACTTCCTGTCTACAATTTTTATAATTAAACCAATCTTTAGCTTGGGGTAAAGGTTAGAGCTTTTTCAACATGTTTTTTTTATACCTGAAATTTCAAGTAGCATTCACCTGTCAGTAACATTCGCCAACCTTGAAGATGGGGAAAATTGTTTCGAACATGAGTTGATGTGAGTATGTGTGAGTGATGGGGGAGTTTAATGGCGCCAAAGCCAGATGCGACCATGCTGCGCTAAACAAGGAGTAACTGTGATCTTGACGTTTGAGTGATTGAGTGAGTGATTGAGTGAGTGATGGAGCAAATAAATATAAATATATTATAAATGGAGCAAAATCCAAATATGGCCATGCGCCGAAAAAGGTAAGTGAGCGAGTGTAAAGCTAGTTAAGTGTAAATATGTGATTTAGACAGGAAAAAAAATGAAAAAAAAAAAGAAAATTTGGTAGACAAGAAGTGCCGAAAATAAGTTTTACCAAAGACAGTAAACCTCCATGGAAAAGAAAAAGATCACTAGGGTGCCTCGGGTGAGTGAGGGTCGTTCTTACCTAAAGAAGGCAAGCCCCGAGGTTGAACATGAATTGATGCTTTTCTGCAACGCTTCTCTTTTAAAGGAAAAGATGCATTTACAGAGAATTCACAAATTAACAAAAGAGTGTAAGCAATGGTCCTTTACCTTGGCGACGGATTTTGTGACCATTTGGTGACTTGGCAAGATACTTGGCATAAAATTCTTTAAATTATTTCTAATCAAATAAAAATTAATTGATTAAAACTAATTATGACAATACGATAATTTATTTATAATTAATAAAAAACTATTGTATTGTCATCCTAAACAATCGTGAATAGAAAATTTCACCTCAATTGAGCGCTTTAAAATGCGAGAAAAAATCTTTTAAAGTTTTAAGCCAGACATATAACACGAGTAAAAAAAAAAGATTAATAAGAAAATCACGCTAAGTTATCCATAATCTAATGGGATCATAATCAAGAAAACTTATTTAAATAACTTCATCACAATGCCTTTTTTAAAAAATACATACAATTACCATGTATATTAAATTGTGTTACTCATTAACTCTTACCAAACTTAAGGTGAGGAAACAAGTTCAAATTTCAGAAGTGCATCTTTCTTGTAATCTCGATTAGATATTGCTCTAGTAAATTTTATTTATGAACATTATCAAATTATACATTCGTAAGAATAATCAAGTATCAAATGTATCCGACAACAAATCCGCGCTTTTTGCTAAAGAATAATAATTGACAAAGTTGTGGAATGAGTTACTGTGAGGTTTTATGGCGCAAGAGCCAAGGTAGGCTATACTGCGCCAAGACAAAGTTATGGAGGTAGACGTTTACCACAAAATGACGACTTGCTACTCACAGTATCTCAGGAAACCTAAGCTATACATCGACAGAGAGAAAATACCGAGCACAATTTGGAGAGAGCATAGACATTGAATTTCATAATTTATTTCTCAATTTCATAATTTATTGCAAGAAAAAACAATAGATCGTTCTTAGAGGTATCCACTTAACCTTTCTGCGAAAAAAGAATTTCGAACTAATCCTGAAAAAAATTCATACACTACTAATCCTACATCAGTGTGAATATTTTCAGCCGCAGTGTCTGTAGATTCCCGTTTCTGCGAAGAGCTTCTACAAATGGGACACTGTTTATTGACGACGATCCATTTGTTAATGCATCTCTCGTGGAAAGCATGATTGCACTGAAGCGATTTCATCTTTCGGCATCGAGAAGTATCCAGACAAATAGAACATTTTGCTGTTTTATCTGTATCAGGTTTCGATTTCGACGAACTTTTAACAGGTGGTTTCCTTTCACGAAGTTTCCTTGTGATTGGATTCTTAAGCACTTTTTTCTTCTTATGGTTTTTCCCCATGTTATAGATTCCTAGAAAACACAAGTGTTATTTAAGATGCATCACTGATTTCCGAAATTGTAAACATATATTTATCTTTTTGAATAAAAATGTTCATAATATATCCAAAGAGTGAGAATATATTGCAATAAATTTCCAACTAAGATTTTTTTTGTTCCTTAATCAGTTTGAAAACTAATTGTGTATAGATATATAAGAATAAAATTAAAGTATAACTATGTATTTTTTTAATATCTTTAAAGATATTTTATTGTTTACTGTGGATCTCTCCTTTCCACGAGGTCCTCAATCTATACGACTCGTGATTTTGAACCACAGTCAGAGAGCGATATCGTCACAAATTTTATTATTTACGAACACTTTGTAATTAAATGGAGCAGCGGTTTCATTATACTACATATCTCATTACTAAAACTCAAAATTGTTTTAATACAAAGAAGTATTAACTTCTTATAAATTTTCATGTGTCTACGGCGCAAGAGACAAATATGAATGTGCTTTGCTAAACATTCTAAACAAAAAAAAATGTAGGAAAGCGTAGAAATTGTTTGACAAAAATGAAGGAAATAACAAAAATAAAGAAAGATCGCTAAGGTGTACTGGGAGAGGTACGTTACTCGTGTTTGCTAAAGACATTGCGCCCTATGAGGAGGGGAATGAAGATACCTCGAGGTCTTAGTTCCCGTACTGACCTACAGAAAGTAAACCCCTTAAAGGAAAAAAACGAGAAAGAACAAAACAGTTGCAGAGAAAAATATTTACTAATAACAGTACTGAATTCGTTGTATCACGCAAGTCAGAAAGTGAGCCATGTTATTCTGAGAACTTTTGGGTACTATCTTATACACACAGAGTCCGAAAAAATTGTCTGGCATACAAGGGGGAAACTGAGATGATTGGTTGCAAACTTTAGTCTAATGTTTCCAAAAATGGACGTGCATTAGTTCCATCTGTATTGGCACTGAGAAGGTAACGATTTATCACTTATTAAATTTGCAGAAGTAACACGAGAACAACTGGTAATAGATTTCGTAATTTTGAGCCTTACTCAAGTGACGAGGAGGGCATCCGAGCTGGCAACCCAAGCTCTCAACTTCTCCACCATCCCAACATGAAGATACTCAGCCACGACAGATTTGAAGCGTATCAGACCTACAGTGTTGGACTTTTTCGAACATTGAATTAATTTAAACAACATCGGCCATGATTCTCGTAACCATAACTACTCGGCTGCTGTACATGTAGAGTTTTGATTGATTGGTTTATTAGCAATGAACATGAAATCAACACTAGGGCTACTGGCAAGGGGACCGAGCTTATCCAAAGGTCTTAGAGCAACAAACCGCCCCCCAAGAGACATTCTTTCCACCCTCCTTTATTGATGAATGAATAGAAGATATTACATAATTTCGAAATCAAGATTAAAAAAAAGTTTACAATGTATTTATAGAGCAGAAAATGTTCATGACAGGAATTGAAATAAAAACTAACAGTAGGAATTTTCTTGCAGAAATAAGATGTATAATAGGCCAGATGTCCCAACACAGAAGCGTCCACAAGCGTCCTTAGGACTATTGGCAAAGAACCTCGGTTAAGTGAAGAGGATGACACTTTAGCTAGCACCTCCCTCTCCTAACATCCCACACCATGTCAACGGAAGGACTTTGGGCTTCGACAGATTTAACATGCATCAGACTGGCTGCATGGTGGGTCTTGTGAAAAGTAGTGTCACGGTAAAGTTTAATGACGCCAGGCATGGCTATGCTGCGCCAAACAAGACTAAACATTTGAAAACGGTAAAAAATAAAATTTGTTTAACAAGAAGGGGGAATCAAAATTAGAGGAGAATCCCTAAGGTATCCCGAGAGTGCTAGAAGCAACACGAGGGCTATTGGCGATGGACCTCGTAATTTTGAACCACGGTCAAGTGACGAGGACAACACCTGAGCTGGCACTCCCCTCTCCTAACATCCAGACCACGCCAACGGGAGGACTTTGGGCCCCGAACAGATTTAACGTGCATCAGCCCCGGCTACACGGCGGGTCTTTGACCACTAGGCACGACCTTGACCACTAGGCTACCGCGGCCCAGTGTTTTTAATAGAGCAGGTGTGGACATACGTCAAATTAGGTAAGTGAGTGTAAAGCTAGTAATGTGTAAAGATGTGATCTAGACATGAAACTGAAAAAAAGAAATATGGTTGACAAAGGAGGTCGAAAATAGAGAAGGTACTCCAGGGGATCCGGGGGCGTGTCAACCTTGTTTAACAAAGTAAGTCCCATGGGAAAGAAAAAGATCTCTAGGGTGCCTCAGAGTCGTGAAGTTCGTACCTACTTAACGAAGGCAAGATCTTGAGTTCTCCACAATAGTCTTGAGCTTGGAAGATGATCAACAGTTATTGATACTTTATACTGTTATTCAAGTATGCTAAAAATGTGCACAATGTTCCGTTATATTTATTAATGATTTTATCTACGAATATGTTTCCAGTGAGAGTGAAGCTCTCCTTAATTCTATCAATTTACTACAATGGCCTGAACCGCGACCATAAGTAGTTAAAAGACCTGTCAACAGGCGATATATAATACTAAATTATGTATATTTAACATGCCATTAACCTTATAATAAAGAACTAACCTCTTTGGTTGTGTTTGTGAAGCTTTAACTCATAACTCAGTGGTCATTTACTCGAGCACATAACACACGATTCTCAGCGACCACGGTAGGCGAGTAGTTATGGTCAGCAGTGTTTCAGGGCTAAATAATGCATGTTCGATTCTACTAATAATGATGATAGTGAAATTTTATTGGCGCAAGAGCCAGATGTGGCCATACTGCGCCAAACAAGGTAAATTTGTGATCTAGACGTTCAAACAATGAAACAAGATTGATCGACAAGAAGAGTCGAGTGAGAAAGCAAAGTTTATTAGCGCAAGAGCCAAATATGGCCATGTTGCTCCAAACAAGATGAAACTGTGGTCTGGACGTGAAGAAATTGAAGGAAAGACAAATTGGTAGACAAGAAGGAGGGTCGAAAATAGAGAAGGATTGCTTGGGTAACCCGGGGGCGCGTCACCCGTGTTTACCAAAGACGGTAAACCCCATAGAAAAGAAAAAGATCACGACGGTGCCTCGGGGTCATGATGCCCGTACTTACCAATAGAAGGTAAGTCCCTTAGATCCCCTGATATAGTCCCCAGGGGCAAGGTGGCCGGCTATACTCCCAGACGCTGGGTACCTATTTTAGTCGCCTCTTAAAACATGCATGAGCTACAGTGGGACTATTCTGTCATTCCCGGTCACACACGTGTCTCAATTCTACTAAAACTCATTTTGTTGTTCAGTTGTCGATGTTCAAAGTTATGAAACTGGCACTGATGTGAGTTAGTGAGTGAAGATATTTTAATGACATAAGAGCCAAATGTGGTCATGCTGCCACCAGAAAAGTTAAGGCTATGATCTAGACGTTTCATAAAAAAAGGGGGGGAAACTGTTTGAATTGGTTGACAAAAAGGAGATTCAAAATAAAGAGGTATCGCTAGGGTATATTGAGGGCACGTAACTTATGTTTACCAAAGGCAGTAAACCCTATAGGGAAAGAAAAAAAAGCACTGGGGTACCTCGAGCGAACGATGTCTGCACCTACCCAAAAAAGGCCGTCATCCTGAGATCCCTCAACTTCGAGGATCATTCTCCTGATATAATCCTCAGGAGCAGGGTGACCAACTATATCCCCAGACACTGAATATCAATTTCAGTCGTCTCTTACGACATGCATGATTTACAGTGAAACTATTCCTTCACCTCCAATGCCATTACACTGGTGAGGTTGCGTAGAGTGGAATGTCGGATCAAACGTCGACCTTTCATATCGCGGTGGCTCAAAATTTGTAGGTGTATTAGCTGAGGTTAAAGAAGTCGGGTAGAAAGAGGCAATCAGTTTAATTGGCAAATTAGGAATTTCAAAAAAGTTAAAAGCAAAGCAAGATAAAGTAATACACATTTGTTTTTGAAATGTATGCTTGTTGTTGAGTGAAAACCTTCGGATGTATCTTCCTGCTCCACAAAAAGGTGTGCTAATTATAGAAAATACAACTATTTCAGAATCGGTTAAATAAGTAGATTGATCCAATGTTGAAATACCTCCCCCCCCCCCCCCCAATGCCCATCCTCGTCGCACAGACATTCGATTGATTTATCGTTTTTAACGTCGATTTAGAAGCAACACGATGGCAATTGGCGACGCACCTCGTTATTTTGAGCCTCGGTCAAGAGACGAAAATGACACCTGAGCTGGTACTTCCCTCACCAAACTTCCACACCATGCTAATGGTAGAATTTGGGGTCTCGACAGATTTAAAGTGTATCAACCCCACTACATGGCGGGTCTTTCGTGGAATCAGAGCTCGAACCCACATCTCCACAAAAACAGTGCCAACAGCAAGCTCGCGACCATTCACAGATTATCAAAGGAGCAATATGATGCATATATTACTCGTTAATAACCCCCAAAATTCCCATTCTGTTTGAGGGGGGCAAAATTTTTAAAAATAATTTTCGTCATTTTTTTTTTTTTTTCTGTATACCTTTAAAGTACATCGAACGTTTTCCTGCTGCCTATTCAAATTAAACACAAAAATCCATTAAACTCAACCAATATGACTCGCGTGTAATTTTAAACCTTGTTGAGATGATACACGATCTGACATCCTACATCCATTACAACTCGAGAGCTTTGAATCCCAAAAGACTTAAAGTGCATCAGCCCCTCTACACGTAGGGTCCTTTCAAGTTCTCAGGATATTACAAATTATGTTCATACTTTAATTACTTCTAGAGAGTAAATGATAGTGAACTTTAATGGTGCAAGAGCTATATCAGACTATTCTATGCCAAACAATGTGTGGCTGCAGTCCAGAGGATTGAAAAAAATTGGTTGACAAGGAAGGTCTAAAATGAAGGATTGCTAGGGTATCTCGGGTGCTCGTCACCCGCGTTTTACACAAACAATAAATCCCATGGATTAGAAAAAATCACAAGATACCATAGGTAAGTGATCGAGGTATTTACCGAAACAAGGTAATAGCATAAGGGATTTAGTTGTTTCGAAATATTCCTTCTTGACTGGTTGATTTTATTGGTACAAGAATTCGGTTTGAACAAGCTTCATCAAAAACTAGTTATTTTACAAAAAAAAAAAAAAAAAACTATCTGATCTAGATTAACTCTAAAATTTTTAAGAAACTAAAAAAAAGAGGAGTGAAAAATGACAAGATAGATCAAAAATGGATATAGGATATCCCTGATACACCCCATTCTTGTTTACTGAAAACACACCCCATGGGAGTAAAAGGATGCCTTGGGGTCGTAGATAACATAATTACCTATAGACAAGTAAGAGTCTCAGCTGCTCAGGAATGTTAGGGCTATCCACAACTTGAGGAAACACACAGATTTGCTTTGACTCTTCATGTATTTTGAATCGAGCACAAACGGCAACTGAATGTGTTCAGTAAATAGTTTTGTTGATCGCATTGGAACATACGCACATTCACAAACTGAATCGATTTTTGCGATGTCTGCTATGCTGAGATTTGTTCATGCACTAGACAGAAAAGAGTATTGGAAACACTTTTCACGTAAACTGATCTTGCTTAAAAGATATTTAGAACTATTTTTGAAACACATTAAATTAATAATAATCAAGCGTTTTTGCACTCTCTTGTTCCTACTGCCCGAGTTGGGGCAACTGGTCCAAAACATCCATCTCTTCCAATGCCCACTTGGTGTGAACAATTGTTCTACAATTTCGACTCGAAACTCTAGTATGTATCCGCAACTACGTGGTTTTAGTGCGATGGAAACTAAAAACACAAATTAGTTTCACCTCTTTTAATACCTCCTTTAAAATTCAAACTTTAAGAATCGAAGGAATGAAATTCGTTAGACGATGTAAAATATCATCACGATAACGTTTTCTCAAAAATCAACATTTTTTTTTTCAGGAATCAAATTTCGCTTTTCAAGAAATGTCAGTAAGAAAAGGACAGAAAAAAAATAGAGGATCTCTTTTATTTAAAAAAATTATTTTGGAAATATAAATCTTAAAATATCTCATAAAATACATTCTCTAGGTCCTTAATGTTACTGAACAATACTGTACTTATTCCCTTTTATCGAAAACCAAGTGCCACGACTTACTGAGCTTGGTTGGGAAATCAAATTAAAAATAAATTTGTTAACGTCACAAATAGGACTACTGACAACGGATCTTATAATTTTGAACTGTTGACAAATAGCAAGGATGAAACCCAAGCTGGTACCCAGTCTCTTAACTTCCATGCAGTACCAACATGAGAACTTTGAGCCCCGACAATTTTAACGTACATCACCCTCGCTGCATGGGGAGTATTTTGTGACAACAGGATTCGAACCCCCCTTGATTACACGGAAATAACGTCAGCTATGAGATCCTGACCACTCATTTATTAAGGATAACAATTTGGTTGATGTAATTAGAGAGAAAGTTATGCCCTTTTATCAATAGAATTTATATATGCAATGTATTTTTCCTAAAATAATCGAAGGAATTTAAAAGATTTGCTCAGAAAATGTTTACTCAAATATATTTGTGAAATTATTGGATTATTATTCCGCTAATATCATTCGAACATAATATCATTTCAAAATAACGTTATTTACCTCATATTTTACAGTTAAAACTCTAACATAGATTATCAAAACATTGGATTCTTTCCAATGACATTTCAAACACAAAATTCCTCTTCACTTGAGCTTTTAATTAAAAAGAAGTATATTCTAAAAATATTTCAAGTTTTCATTCGTTAAAGTATGATGGAATTATCATTTCTTTACACTATAAAGAAACTTCGGCAAAAAAGTAAAGAAATAATATATCTACATACCTTTATAAAAAGATTGACGTGATTAATTATGATCACAAATAACATAAAGCAAAGAGGATAAATAATTAAACTGAAGAAAAAAAATTCCACTCCTAATATAAACGCTGTTTGATTGGTTTTTATTAGCGTCGGTCTAAAAGCAGCACAATAGCATGTGTTGACGGATTTCGTAATTTTGAGCCTGAGTCAAATGACGAGGACGATACCTGAGCTGGTTCTTCCGTCTCCGAACTTCCACATTTCGCAAACAGGAGGACTTTAGGATCTCGACAGAATTTACGAGAATCATCCCCCGCTACACGGTGGATCTTTGGTGGCATCAAGGCTCGAACTCGCAACTCGACGGAAACCGCCGGGTGCAAGTCCGTGACCATGACCACTACGCTACCGCGGCCACAATATAGTAAAAATAAGGGAGAGTTAAGGAGTGGAAACTGAAGCTTCCGCAATTCGTTCAATACATGACGATTCTACTTAACACATAAAAATAATGAAAACTCTCGACTCATATCATCACGTGATACATTTAAAATGATCTGATAGGTGATCATTTAAAATGCTCGAAAATATTTTTACTCTTTTGGAAAAAACACAAAAGATTGAAAATTGCGCTAGCTCATATGAATAAATTAGTTTAGTTTAGTTTTTATTAACGTCGCACTAGAAGCAACACGAGGGCTATTGGCGACGGACCTCGTAATTTTGAACCACGGTCAAGTGACGAGGACGACACCTGAGTTGGCACCCCCCTCTCCTAACATCCACACCACGCCAATGGGAGGACTTTGGACCCCGAACAGATTTAACGTGCATCAGTCCCGGCTACACGGCGGGTCTTTGGCGGCCAAGGATCGAACCCGCGACTGAATGATAACCGCCAGCCGCTAGTCCACGATCTTGACCACTAGGCTACCGCGGCCTACTCATATGAATAAAGGGTCTTATAGTTGGAACTGCAGTTCTTTTTCCAATGAAAGAATAAAAGCAAATATTTTAAGGTTGAATTTGTTGTACACTGATAATTATTTTTAGAGATGGTATTCTCGGTTTTCGCTCTATGTATTTTATGAATGTACTTTATGTACCCAGTAGATTTATGAAATTTTTGTGAATTAAAGGTTTCTTTATTTCCCCTGAAAAAAATAGTTTCGACAATTTAGTGTTCTGTAAAGATGCTGTAAATATTTATTTTTGTTTTAGAGAAATATGTTTCGATCTTTTTCCCTCAAAAAAAAAATCGTCCAATAATTTTTATTAAACTTTTTAACTTTCCGAAAAAACTCCGTCATTCGATAATTACTTTAGTTAAAATGAAAGAAATACATTAAAAATAGGCGTAGAATTATTATTTTTTCATTAAAATCAAATAAAAACAATTTTTTCAAAATATATCTTAACTTCAGATATTATTGAATTGTCAGGGAGATTAATTTAATTATCCCCCTGCCTGGGTGGAAAAATAGTCTCATTGTAGCTCATGCATGTCGTACAAGGAGTCTAAAATGGGTAACCAGTTTATACGGGTATAGATGGACATCCTGCTCCTGAGAATTACATCACGTAATCTTGGGACTAATCATTTTTAGGTAGGTGCAAGACCATAACCGAAGTTTAGTTTAGTCAGTTTAGTTTATATTAACGTCGCACTAGAAGCAACACGAGGGCTATTGGCGACAAACCTCGTAATTTTGAACCACGGTCAAGTGACGAGGACGACACCTGAGCTGGCACCCCTCTCTCCTAACATCCACACCAATGGGAGGACTTTGGGCCTCGACAGATTTAACATGCATCAGCCCCGGCAAAACGGCGGGTCTTTGGTGGCCAAGGATCGAATCCGAGACTAAACGAAAACCGCCGGCCATGAATCTGAAACCTTGACCACAATGCTACCGCGGCCACGGACCATAACCCTAAGGCACCCTAAAGAAATGTTTCTCTCCTATAGGGTTTTACTGTCTTCGGTAAACACGGGTGACAAACAACGAGATACCCTAGCGATCCTTCCCTATTTCCGACCTTCCTTCTTGAAAACTTTTTATCTTTTTTCTAGTATTTTTCCAGACTTTTAGACCACAGTTGCATCTTGTTTGGCTCAGCATAGGCACATCTGCCTCTCGAGCCATTTAACTTCACTTTCACTTATTCAGTTCAATTGTCATAGTGAACCAATTCTGGCTATATACGATAGTCAATGTCTGTCTTCTTAAACAATCCTTAATAACTTAAGTACATTTAAATAAATAATGTTCTACTACGATGAAAAAAAATTATTTTAATGTTCTGTCTAAAACCGAAATAAAGGTAATTTAATTTAAATTTTAAACTAACGCTATATTAGATTAAAACTGGCGCTATAACTAAACCACACCAACGGGAGGACTTTGGGCCCCGAACAGATTTAACATGCATCAGCCCCGGGTACACGGCGGGTCTTTGGCGGCCAAGGATCGAACCCACGACTGAACGAAAACAGCCGGTCGCTAGTCCATGACCTTGACCACCAGACTACCGCGACCCTAACTTTAAACATGAAACATATCATGTTACCAGCTATGAAATGTGTGGAAAAAATTAGATCAAAAGCATTAAACACGAGAATTCAAAGAATATTGTGAATTGTTAGTTTTGAAATACGGTTGACAAAATAAGTATTGGAACAATGTAAAATTCGTAGTTTTTAAGGTAATAAAGTAACAAAATCAACATTATAAATTTATATCATGCAACATTTTACATAACTAATGTATTTTGTGATAAATAAGTTCTTAAAATAAAGAAGATATTTTCAGAAAAAATAATAATGAAATTTACGATACGAAAAAGTATGAATGAACAGAGGGAGCAACTGCGCACTCAGCAGGTGTATATAAGAAGCGATTCTCAATCAATTGGTCAAATTTTCTGTGGCATTGCGATTTAGGATACCTTTCAACGACTAAAAAAATGCCTCGCCGCAGGATTCAAGCTCATTACGAGCAACTGTCAGAGTTTGAAAGAGGTTGTATCATTAGATTGAAAGAGGCTTCATTAAACTCTGAAATTGAAAAGAAAAACCGCGTAGTTAAATTACTCTTTTTTCTTCCCTGAGCTTTTTTTTTTTTTTTTTTTTTTGCAAATTCTATTTTTATTTTGTTAACCAACCCCTAACATGAACGCAAGACGATATAAGAGTTGGTCGAATTATATATGGCATCTCTGCTAAAAAAAATAACGCATGGTATTCTAAATGCTGGCCATCCCTACCCTAACGCTACTAACAAATACTAATTAATGATAAGTTTTAACCCACTACTCTGAAGCTTGTTTTTGTTTGTCTTTTTAATATTACTAGTTGAACGAGTAAGTGGTTTCATTTTCCCCATTCAGTGTAGGTTTAAAGCGAAGAATTTCTCCGTATATTCAATAAAATAAAGAGTTATTATCCAACTTAAGAAAATGATTAATGTTACGAAGAACAAATTCCAGATCTGGACCATAGTGACTCGTTCGACACCGAACAAGATACGGTTACCTTGATTTCTTCTTGGGGGTCATTCAGACATGAATAGCTTTTGAATTAATTGCAATAAACATGCGGTTTTTTTGCGTTTCAAGGTCATCGGGGGAGCACGTCTCTAAGAAATTCGAGAAATTATAAAAACAGGTAAAATTTATTTGATATTTTGCATCGGCTAGCCGAAATATCATACCAGTCTCAACAGAAACACCTCAATTTTTTCCCTTGTTGACTGGAGGGTCCGGAACACTTAAGTTGGAATAAATTCAAAGCTATTCGTGATGGAAATAAATCAAAAGTATTTCTGAAATGGTCTCAAACAGTACTTTTCAAAAATATATGATATGAGTCTTCAATATCATTAGGGAATATTTGGTTTTGAAATTATATATATATATATAAAATTTCAATATATAATTTCATTAAGAAAATTATATATATATATATTGATAAAAAATCAATTTATATTATAAATCTAGTGTCGAGAAGCTTCATTTGACATGTTACATGACTCTGTTTTTATTTTATTTTGTATGTGGTTTGGAGGAGGCGAAATTTACAAACTCACATATCTTCTACAATTATGGCGGTGTAAACTGCCCAAGAATATTTGTAAAAATATTCTGAAGAGAAGACTCGTTACATTAGTCTATTGGCATATTTAGTTATATCCATTAGTTTTCAAAATAAATTTTTTTGAATAGAATATTAAAACTTAATATTCTATTCAAAAAAATAGAATATTAAGTTTATATTATAACTTAATATTCTATTTTTTTACTATAACTTAAATTACAGGGAACAGCTTTTTAAAGGTAAAATTTTTGCCGTTATAATTGCCCTAAACTTACGAGCGAGAACTATTAAGATTTAATTATTACTAAGAAATAGTCTAAATATATCTGAATAAAATGTATTCTGCATATTAATCAGATCCTTATGTACATAATGTTGTAAATTACTGCTATTAATGTCGATTTATTTGGTTTCAGAAAGCTATAGATTGAAGTAACCCCCAGTATCGTAAAGTTATAATTATTACACAAATTAATCGAGACGTCATATTTTTAATTATTATGCTTATATATAAGATTTTTCTACATAGTCAGTCCATCGAGAGTTATAGATTTCTCCTAGCGTATCTTAACTTTTTGGAGACCATTAGTGTAGATCTCGACAAATTGAGCTCATCCGTACTGTGGATAACTTCAATCTACAGTTTCCTGAAACCAACCAAATTAACATTAATAACTATAATTTGCAGGTATTTTTAGCTATAAATAAGGTTTAATTTATATGCAGAATAAATTTTAGCTTGATATCTCGGTTATATTTCTTAACAATAATAAAAGCTTTGCAATACTCCCCTATGTTTGGCTAAAGAATAGTTATAGTATTAAAAGGTACTATAATATAAGTTACTCGTACATGAAACAGTTCACTCAAGGTAAGAAAAATAACATTAACTATAATTACATGTAGTCTAACCTACACTTGTTTTGCATGTTAAAAAATGACTCATAGCTGTAAATAAAAATGACATCTCTAATACGAAACATTATCGACAAATGCAAAATATCAGAACAAAAATAAAAAAAAAAGGCACGCAAGGATATTCTAGCAAAATTTCTTCGGAACAAAACATTCAGAATGATATTTAAATACTCTTTTATGGCCTGTCGTAAAATCGTGACTATGTGTAATTAAAAGTTTAACTCCGTTCTCCTGGCGAATGTTGTTATTTTATTACACATACATCCACAGCGACGGCCTTTTATTTACATCGAGTGCCCATTTTTCTTACAAAATGTATAATCAATACACACATACAAAAAAAGTTTTTTAATCACATTTTTTATTTGGTTAGTGAAAAGACACATTAGAAACGGTTTATAATTTGAGGTAAATGAAAATGGCCGATTCAGGGTGAAACGTTTTGATGATCTTTTTACAAAATAATTAGTGAGTAACTTTATTTTCTTATGTTACAAATTTTAAAAATAAGTAATTTATTTTAATAAGTTTATATATCCTTTTTAATGGATTTTCTTTAGTTTACAATGTATGTCTGAGTCAAAATATTAAGAACTTTTTCTCACATTTTAAAGCAATCAGCTGAGCTGAAATTTCCTAAACACGATTGTTTTGGATGACAATACGATAATATAATTATAATTAATAAAAATTAATTGATTGAAACTAATTATTTAAAACATTAAATTTTACGCCAAGTTTCTCGCCAAGTCGCTAAATGGTCGCCAAATCCAAAGCTTTATTGAGCTAAAAAAATGTACACGTATTTATTTTAGATAATAAATTTAATAAACGTCATATAATAAAATAAATTATTAAAGCTACTTATTGAACAAATTCAATTTCACTTAACATTCCCTTTTGCTCTTAAAAGTTAAGATATAAAACATTATGTTACGCAAAGAGTGAAATTTGAAAGAAAACCCATGTTCGAAAAACTCGTTTTTTACCGGTGTTATTATCTTGTTAAATAAATAATATGAACAACTTCTGAATACAAAAAAATTATAATCGTCATAGTTTCATTAGCTATTTAAAATTCTCTTCTTCTCTTTCTACAAGACTTATACTAATTCCATCAGTCAACGAGAAAGAAGGAAAAAAAAAAGAAAAATGATTAAGACATTCGTAATATTAAAAGCGAATAACTTAATTGTAACACTTAAATGAGAGTAACGCTGGATAACTTAATTATACACTAACTACTAATAACTACCTAAATATGAATTATATTATTTATTTATTTAGAGAATGCTATAGATTAATATCAAAAGATGTAAAACACATAGAATGTACAGAACTGGTCGTTAGAAAGCAGTGTGCATAGAGTTTTGGAATAAATATGATTTATACATATTTGAATTATAATATTTTTTTCTACATGTTAGAATAATCTTGAACAAAATTTTATGAAATAAATATGTTGGAAATATTTATGAGCATATTTTTTAATTATCGTATGGTTATGATATTGCTTTTAATATTAAATGTACAAAAAAAATTCCAAATATAGATGCTTTTCATTTTAAATTCATATTTTTCAAAATCATGGCATAGTGCGCCAGAAAATCATGTACTTCGAAATGTTGAAACATTTTAAAACATTCTGGCGCAATACAAAGTAATAGTTTTGAAAATTGTAATTATGTATCAATTTCAGTGAAAACCTCTCTTTAAGTATGATACTTTTATGTGTTACTATCATATGGCAACAGCGACTCGGTCTCAGAAAGTTTAAAAAAATTATGACTTTACTTTATTCTAATCGCGTAAACACGCTCTATATTATCGTTTTAAATACTTAAGGCTCCCGTCTACCCGCCATTTTGATTTCGTGGGCGTAATGTTAATCCTATGGAATTTCGACTTTAATTCTCACATCTTTATTATTTGATCTATTTGAATAAAATAAAGTGCATCTGAAACAGCAAAAAATAATCTATGCTTCTGTGGAATTACTTTTTTCCTAAGATATTTAAAAATATTTTTATTCTTATTTTAATTATTCGTTTTTGAGTTTTCCGGCCTTTAAAGAATATTTTCAAATATTTTTAAAAATCGGAGGAAAAAAGTAATTCCACAGAAGCATTCATTATTTTTTGCTCTTTCAGATGCACTTTATTGCATTCAAATAGATCAAATAATAAAGATGTGAGAATTAAAGTCGAATTCCCATAGGATTAACATTAAGCTAACGAAATCAAAATGGCGGGTAGACGGGAGCCTTAACACATTTTTCTGTTTTATTTCAAATTTACAGCATTATATCACGTTTCTTTAATTGTCTTAAAAACAGAAATTTAAATTTTACCTAGTGTGACTCATTAAAGCGATCAGACACATTATACACGTTAGTTTGCACATTTTGAATATAACTACGACATTGTACACCATGTTGCATATTGTGCAATTGTAATCATTACATACTAATATTTTGAACGTCAACGCTAGAATCTCGTTGTAGCCGCCATAGCCTAGTGGTCATAGTCATAGACTCACGGCTGGCAAATTTCCTCGAGTCGAGGGTTCAAGCCTTGATGATACTAAAGATCTGCCGCGTAGTTGGGATTGACTCGCATTAAATCTGTCGAGGCTTAAAGTCCTCCAAATGGCGTGGTGTGGAAGTTGGGATAGGGAGGGACAAACTCAAGTGCCTTCCTCGGCACTGGACCGAGACTCAAAATTACAAAGTCCTCCACCAATAGCCCTCGTGTTGCTTGTAGTGCGACGTTAATAAAACCAATCAATCAATTAGAATCTCACTCTAAATATGTTTTAAACTTACCATTAAAAATTCAACTATTATAATAGAAATTATTTCATTTGTAAGCTAAAATAATTTTAATGGCTCAGTATTGGGTATTTTTATTTTTTGTAAGATAATTTTATTTTTAAATGAATTGCAAATTACAATTTGGAAAATTTTCTTTTACAGTATTTATCAATTGAACGTTTGCATAAAATTTATTAGAATGAATAAAGAATAATAAAGCTACTGTGCTATAGCAGCTTCAAATTTTAAAACAAAACTAATTTCATATTTTTGTTCCATTATTTAAGTTACTGTTTATATGATATTGAACGCGGAAGAATCTTTTCCCTTTTAAATACGTTTCACTAATAATAATGATATTCTACTATGTGATGAAGAATGTTCAATCAAGCGATGAATTCTTCGAAGCTAAAAATAAATCCATTAACCAATCATTTTCAAGGGCTCATGACCCTTGCTGCCATACAATGTCTACAGAACAGAAAGTAAAATTACCGCTTCATTTGCTTAGGATTTATAAGCATTTATCTCTTTCCAGAGAAACCTTTTTAAGAGGTTATATTAAATTTTAAAACCTTCGGTTAAACTTTTTTTTAAATTTCTATTTTGAGTGAAACCTGAATCTTGTAAAAGTGTTTATCATGCAGATATAACATAATAACTACTATACTGTACTCTACATTATTTAATGATAGATATTTTCATATATTTTCTTTTTATGAAAATTTCTCGGATAATGTTCTAGAAATTCATAAGCAAAATAGGTAATTTACACTTGCTTTGAAGTTTAAACATTAAGCTGAAGAATGATAACTAACAAAATAACTAAGCGAAAAGGATTAGAAAAATTAGATACATCACAAGAAAGTTTGTAAGTATTTTTACAAATTAAATACATTACTTATAGAGATTCATAGCTATAATAATAGATATTTAAAATTTCATTCTCTATATTAGTTCAATACTTCTTATTTTGAAAACTTTTTAATACTGAAGAGAAATTTTTAAATAACACATATTTGGCTCGTTGTAATAGAATCTTAAAATATCTTCAATATATATTATATATTTCTAGGATCATTGTACTTATATTTTAAAAAAATTCAAAGCTTAAAATGTATTCTTATAATACAAAATACAAAAGTAGATATGAAAATGGTATTTATACAGAGCGAAAATAATTTATATTTCACAAACGTTTATGGATTTTTTCTAATATACTACTACTCCATGCAATGTCAAGATACTGCAACCTTATATTTTTACGACTATCTTTTATGTCTTTCCTGACATAAAATGTCTAAGACACACCCTTAGTAGGCGAATTTCAGCAAAACGAATTGATTTACAACCATTTTTATTGCACCGTCGTGAATTTCTTTAATTCCTTCTACACTAAAATAAAATCAGATATAGACTTTCTTTCACATGCAGACTGTATTCAACAATCAGCATCTCAACGGACCTTTTAATGGACAGTAGTTGCCATTGCCTCTGCGTAAGATGAGACTTCTCGGAGCATCTGTGATACTACTACTCGTGGTCCTGGTGGAGTCTGCCAAATTCGAGGTCGCCTACAAGAACAGCAAGAGCAAGAAAGTTAAGGAGTCTCAGCCAGTGAAAAGATCTTCCCTAGTGCAGTGTGCGGCACATTGTCTCAGAAAAACCGACTGTGACGGGTTCAGCTTGGATAGTTCTCGGACCTGCCGGATACTGAAAGGTGACATTAAGGAGGGAGAATGTCCTGGAGAAGGGTGTGAAGATAGAAAAGGATATTCGGTTTTCAAAGTAAGTCAGTTTGTTGCTTGTGTTGGGCTTACATCTTCGAGTAATGTTAAAGAATAGGACCCCAAAACTCGGAATATTTTTTTTCAGTTGGAAAAATGGTTTAACATAATTATGGTATTAAAATACTCTACTTCAAATGAGATCAATCCGGGGAAGACTGATGCTCTATGAATCCTCTTCAAGTGTTCGGAGGGGAAAAAATACACAATTAAAAAATGTCGAAAAAAAATAACAAAAATGAAAAGTCAAAAGAACTAATACAATGTAAAATGATTTTTGTATTGGGTTTGTAATCAGCAAACGTGAATGGCAAACCATTTTGTTATGTTTATGTGATATCGTAATTACAATTCCCACCTAATGGCTAGGAAAAAGGAAGTATATTACCGACACCAAAATTTTTTATAAAGATAGTTAGAAAAACAATGATGAATTTAATGCGATTCACATTCATTTTTTACATAAAAGAATTCGAAGAAAATATCATCTAGTCACATAAGCATTTGTTTAAAGTAATGAATAACACAAGTTACATTCATTGTGATAAAATTAAGTAACGTAAAACAAATCAGGTAATATTAGGAAAGTGACAATAAGTGTAACTGTATGTCGAGTTACGAAAACCCAAGTAAGTTACAACACAGTGATTGTTAATAGAATAGTATATTCGAGACTTTTCCGGATCTCAATTAATACCGGGCAAAAAAAACATTAAGCACATTATTTTCCATGCCATATCTTTGGGAGGCAAATTTTCAACGATGATTAATATTAAAACAAAGTAACAGGAGAGTCTGGGAAATTGTAATTCGGAGATGCGGAAGGTACTTTATCATTTATTCCTCGCGTTATTACTGAAATTTGCAAAGATCCGTTGTTGAAATACAAATGCGTGTATGTTAAAGATACATGCCAAACTGAAACCTATATGTATCCATTAAATTAGGACTTTTTTTAATTACGGGTATTGTAATTTTAAGTACTTTTTACTTAAATACAGTTGCATCAATCAACATATTTATACTAGTCTTTTATAAAAGTAAAATTTTGAAGCAGGGACTTTCAATGTGTTCTTTATTTCAAAACGATTGGCCACCTCTATTTTAAAACTAATGCTGCTTTGTAAGTGATCCGCACAAAGCAAATGTAATTTAGTGTTCCCCGACTTCAAACCCAGTTGATTAAAAACCTTATAGAGAATATGGCATCGTAATAGACGATTCATATTTATCTGAATCAATTTATTTTTTTCGATATAAAAATATGATCTTAATATTTATAGCATACAATTTTTTTAAAGGGTGATTTTAATTTAACTTGTTAATGTGAAAAAATTACGTATTTATAAAATGTTTCAAAATTCAAAAGAAACAGTGCAATAAATGAATATATGAGTTATGATATCACGATTTTACGAGATATATGAATATTGGAAAGTTTTTCAATCTGAAAATGTGCTCTCAATTTGACTTAAGATGCTTGACTTAGGTGAACAAGGTCTTAAGGTGAGTTAAATCCACCAGCCATTCAAATAAATACAATATTATAGGGTCGAGATGAAGTTTGTAAATTCCATGGGATTACATGAAATCGAAATGGCTGGTATCTTAAAACATCGATTCCGAAAAGGCATTTTAAGGAGCAAGAAATCTATTATGGCTTCATTAATTATAAATCACAAAATATTTTGAACATTATCCAAATATGTATAGCCCATTGATTTAATACTTCAGAAGATTATTCAAATTTCACACTCTTCGAAGTCTAGATGATTTAAAAAATTAAATTTTTTCTTTCTTCAGGTTAAATTTCCTTGATGACGCAATAGCTATTGTACATTTATAATATCCCGTGTACATTATATAATTTCTGGCCTTTAAATTTATGATTTGCCGTATTTATTCAGCATAGTATATGAAATTAATCTCACATCAATTATTTTACTTTAATTTGCAGTATAATGAAATTGGCTTAGGATTTTCACTGGTCTAAAACTTACCGTTCAGAATCTTTCTGGATAGAATTGGGTAGTTAGTTAGACCATATTGTTACATAATTACATGATTTTGGAAACAAATGTAATTTCTTTTGAATTTTATAAAAAAAGAAATGACATGAACACATATCGAATATTGTTCAATGCTTTCTTTTTGAATAAATAATTTTAATATACCATGGCTTAATTTTTATTAATATTTCATTTTCTAAGAAATAGGCAGATGGTTAAATGGAAAGGATTCATTAGAAAAGCATTAATTTTAATCCGCAGGAAGATTAATTTGGCTTACAAAATAATTCAATTCAACTTACAAGCATTATGATAAAAATATCTTATTCTGTTGATCTTAATCCACAAATTGCCGCCAACATAAAAAAGCTTTTCATTTCATATGTTAGATTAACGTTCCGCTAGAGCACAATCAGAGTTTTTAGTAATAAACTCCTCATTTTCTTTTACAGTTAACTTTTAAGAATGGTACATAACTTGGTACTTAAACAGCGCCTGTCCTATGGGATTTTGAATGGTGCGCAAGCATCGCTGACGGATTTACAAAATCAAAATAGCTTGATTTTCTATCCTATTTTAAAACCTTGATCTTAATCCTAATAAACATACATATTTCAAAATTATAATGCAATTGGCGCACATTTCACTTTGAATAATCCAAGGCAAGTTTGGTTGCTTTAAAGTTCCAGTCCAGCCGTTTTGATTTCGAGGACGTAATGTTAATCCTGTGGGATTTCGACTACCATTCTCAAATCTTTACTATTCCATCTATTTCAAAGTAATAAAGTGTCACTGAAAGAGCAAAAAATAATGTAGGCTTCTGAGGAATTATTTTTTCCTTCAATTTTTAAAAATATCTTAAAATGTGTTTTTTTTTTTAATACTGGAAAACTCACAAACGAATCATTAAAATAGGAGTAAATATATTTTTAAAAATTGAAGGAAAAAAGTAATTCAGCAGAGACCTTCATTACTTTTTGCTCTTTCAGTGACATTTTATTGCATTCGAATAGATCAAATAGTAAATATGTGAGAACGGTAGCCGAAATTCCATAGAATTAACATTACGTCCGCGAAATCAAAATACAACGCTTGAAGATTACTTCCACCCGTTTAATAAATGGTACATGTTCATTGCACTTGAGTTGTGGCGGCTGATAGTGCATCTTAATTGCGAAAGGTGAAAATGAATGAAATATTCGAAATTAAAAGGGAGACAAGTGTTTAATGTAGTATAAATAATTGTGAACTTTTTTGAATATTATAACTATAAATATACATAGTATCGAGACAAAGTAAAACATAACTTCTATAATATTTTGACATGATAAAATTGTCTGTATTTTGAAAATCAAATAAGGTCGTTCATGTATCTATAAAAATATTGTCTGTAGATCAAATAACTTAATTTTGCGTTATATTATTTGTTATAGTATTATCATTTACTGTATTCTTTGTGACGCTGGGCTATTAGCAGCTTCCTCCTCACAACCTGTGGGAATTTCGTAATTTGAATTGAAATGAATTGAATAATAACTCCTTACCAACCAAACGAAACGGGATTAGGTAAATTAAATGACGATTATATATAGAAGTGTGATGAATTGAATGAAAGAGAGAAGGATAGTGATATATATAGCGAATTAGAATTGAAAGAAAGAGAAGGGAGATAAAGGATAACGACAAGTTAATAAATGTTTGTAAATTGGTGTGAATCGTTGCAATTAATCGTTCACATTGAAAGTAGTTAAAAGCAACTCCTGGTTAAGGTAATTGAGGTAGAATCTGTTATAAGCAAGAAATGTTTCAGTAGGAATGAAGGAATGGTTTTATTGTTTAAATGTAAATCAGAATTAACTGACAGATTTGAGAGAGAGCCCATTATTCTGTGTTGACAGATATTAATTTCGCCCTTTCTTGACGTAACTTTCCCTGAATTTTGTTAACTTTTTGAATATTTAATTAGACTTTGTCTAAGGAGTTCAATAAAGAAAATCTGATGCCATATTCACACTATATCAATTTATAAAATGTAGTAAATGACAAAGTACAATAAGTTATTTTATTGAGGGCAATTTATTTCTAGGCCTACAAGTTAATTTTGACCCAGGCGTCGCTTTTGTTTGGATCTATCCTGCTCCTAACTTCCGCATCATGCCACGAAATTACCATGAAACCTTGGTAAAACAAAAATTCCATCAATTCCATATCAATTTTAGAACCAGAACTGTGCCTCGAATATAACATCTATTGGCCACAACTAACACCACAGCCATATTCTGAAGTACTTTCCAAACTCCAACTTCCCCCAAGAAAAATGGAATTGACCTCTATTGTCCGCTTAAAGGCTTTGTCAAAAATATATATTATTCCCTTATAAAATGAAAACAAGGGCTAATGAAATCATTTATTCCTTAAAAAGTTATTCCATGTGTTCCATTAATTTAAATAGATAAGACGGTTAAAAGTTGTTTACAGAAACATTAATGATGACGTCACGAATTTCATTCTACGACCCAATACACCACTGTATGCTTGAACATGAAGGTTATGTATTTAAAATGCTAATGAGTATGAAATTGTGAATTTTTTCTGATTATTTTATATAATATATTTCCATAGCTCTGTAAATGGAATAAGGACTTAGAAGAATAATTATTTTTTTTAAAATCCACAAAAAATAATGTAAAGTTATTGCTTTCCATGTAACTGATAGAAAAAAATGTAGAACGGTAAATAACACTGGTACAATCGAATCTATGCCCAGAATTGCGAGAAATACTTCTAAGAGACAGAAAGAAAATTGCTTAAAAATATTAAATATTGTAGTAGTAGAAATAATTTTAATATGTGGTATGCTGCTACGACTACTATATCAGAAGATTTATTTAAAATGATCAGTCAAGCACGTCAAAAGAAACAATTTACTAGCACAACAACATTTAAAATAAATTTAAGTTAACAAAATACAGATAACCAACTGATCAACAGAAATAAATAATTGGTGAGCAGCATCAGAAGTTGAAGTTGAAATTGAAGTTAGTGTTTATATAGTTGTTGTGAATCCACTGTGTAAGCCTCTCAAAATTATTAGGGTATGTATTCTACTTAGTGGCAACAGTGTGGCGCTGCAGTAGTAAGTATATTGGATTACTCAGCAACTGATACTCTCGAACGAGAGACGCCATGTTTTTGTCTTGTTTTCATTTCAATAGTTAAAGTGTGTCTGTAAATGAAATTTCTATAGTTTTGGCATAACGACGTAATTATTGAACCCTGGCGTTTTAAGTATTCAACAATAGTTGAGTGGAAAGACTTGATTTGACTTCACTTTAACTGTCTGTTAAACAGCTCATATTCTAGCTTATTCACAAATGCCAGTTCATATTCTCAGAATTCGGCGAACAAGGATCGGACAACATCACAAATATATGGAGATTTCTTGAAAATAAATTAAAATTTTAAATAATTGTTTTCTCGAAAATTTTGCACATTTTATATGTGTTTAAATATGCTGAGTATAACCCTTTTCTTATAAATACCTATTTAAAAAATTGTTCACGGTGTACTACGCTTCCTTTATAAATTGCGTTTTCTCTTTTACCCATACCTTCATTCGAATTTACTATTTTTATTAATATTGTGTAATGTCTTATCTGGTTTTATTTGTTACAGAAAAACCCTTAGAAGATTTTATGTTTCACTGCTATCTCTATTTGAAGGTAAGCAAAATATGTTTTTTCTATTTCTAGAAATAACTAAAAATTAATTGGAGAATGAAAACAAGAAATCCTGATATTCTTCTTTTCAAAACAACCAAGCTTATTTTGCTTAAATACGACATCCTTCAGTTACAAGTACAAATGTAAAAAAAGTTTGTGTGAAACCAATGGATATCTCCATTAGAAACACGATTACTGTAATTAAATTTGCTACTTCTACTTCCTTAAATTTAAATAATTTAAATAACATTTAGACCGTTGATTAAATATTTGAGATATTGGTATCAATTGTCTTCTTAAAACATCAAAACCATAACAGTTTGCAAGTGCTAACATCAATAATCATTTAAGAGAAATTTGAAAAGATACTGAGTTTTAAAAGAAATATTTAAATGTTGAATAGTTATTACTATCTATCTTTATATATTTCCATAATATTGAATATATATTTATCACTATATATATTAATAATATCAAAATTCACTTCTTAAAAATAAAAATTAAAATTATTGAATCGGAGACCTTTTCGCTGACACGACAATAATGTTTTATGAACTTTACTTCCAAAAACATATACGTAACTATTCTACTTTCGATGGAATAAAATATAGGCATTGTTAAAACGTTCAAGTCAATTACTTAAACACATTGTCAGTCAAAAATCGCAGTATCCACTTACGCCGATAGATGGCAGACTTCTGATGTCACGTGATTTGTGAATGTTATTTTCGAGTACTTCTGATTAGGTTTTCTATGCCACGGCTTCTGCCCTTTCAAATAATTTCGAATATTTTGCCAGTCATTCTTCCCACTTTCTGACTGTGGAACAAAACCTTCGTCCCCTCATTATGCATTTGCATCTTTCAAAGATAGCATCCTAGCTTTGCATTTATTATAATGCTATAATAAATGCAAAGCTAGGAAGGAATTTGTCGTAGGAATTAGCTTAGATATTAAGAATGTGAATGATTATGTGTACATCGATGGCCTTCTTCTTTATAAATGATCCCAAATTGGTGTAACAGAGAAAATAACACTTTCTATCCATAATTGTCTCTTTTACAGACCTCTTCAAATCCGACATATGGATTATCTTTCAACGAAAAAGATCATTCTGAAGGGTCTCCATCAAAACAATATTTCTCCCTATCTTATATGTAATATATATGCATGAATTTCAGCAACGTTGTTATCAGAAGCTGAGTGCTCAATATATACTGATATTTTTATTTGTTCCCATAAATCTCTTGATATCATTTGTATAAAATTCATTGAAAAGAATCACTCAGTAGTGGAACTATTAGAAACTTAACTTAAAACTCTAACAAAAGGCTGCAATATATAAATATATAGCGAATGTAACCCTAAAATAATAAATTCAAACTTTCCTTATCTTGTGTTGACTGGGTTCCCTCCACGCAGGACAATCTTTCAATAAATATCTAGGAGTATATTTTTCCGAATGGTATCAAAATATCTATGTTATAAATCGAATTAAAAATAAAGTTTTGAGGAAAAGTGATGGTCTTAAAGATAGGTTTCAAGTATTATGATCTCTTCAAAATAACCAATATCGATTACAATTTGCTGTACTTTTTATTATACATGCGATTTCGTAAAGAAATGGTCAGATTAATCAGTTAAAATCTTTGAATGCAATATAATCCATAGCTCTCAGATTCGTGATGAATCTTCCACGATGGACCCATAACATCATTGTCCTGTTAAAATTGTAAAGGCTAGAAATTCTCTCGGTAAGATTAAGTGCAATAACAAATAAACTTTTCATCACTCAAATATCAAACGAAAAATTATCACCCATGCATATCAATAGCCCTGGGCAATGAACCTAAGAATACTGGAAGATGGTAAAAGTAGCATTATGGATGTACTTCACAATTTGAATGTTACTTGAGAAGCAATTGTGTCTATTATAAGACTTATCATATTCACACATCTTCTATGAAGTATTTATACTACTGAATTTAAAGTCCAAAGTAAAAATTTGCCAATCCCAATATTATTATTGAATTGGTTAAACACAATTTCGCCAAAAATTTTCTTAATAGCTGCAGTTACATTTAAGAGCCAACACGCTTCTTCATCATAGGATTATACAAAATATTTTTCTTATAACAAAACCCTATCAACTCCATTTTTACGGATGAAGCGACATTCTCTTGGCTATTTACCAAGTTTTAGGTGAACAGACAAAATCTAAAAACAAATTGTTCATTCTGTCAGTTCCATCTTTTTTTCAAAATTTCTCTACGAATTCTCCGAAAGTTATTCATGAGCTTGCTACTAAGATTTTCACAAGTAAACCCACTACAATAAGCAGTTAATTTTACTTTGGATTCCGGGGCACTCAAACATTTTTTTTTGGAATAAAGAAGTGGATTTTCTCCCAAGAATGACAACAGAATATTATGTAAATATTGACTGGATAGCCTTTTCATATATTCTATATTAACAACTATCAAAGAAGATTGGAAAAATCAATGTAGGAACTATTACTCCAGTAAATATTTTGAACTTTTAGGGAACTTCCCGAGCATAGATACCGTACCCAACTGGACTAAATACAGAAGAGAAGAGATTCTGAGCACTCGGAATTTTAGCAGAATGATCAAGATCTGTGGCTTTTTATGTAAATTCAATTTACAGGATAAAGCAATTTGAAATAATGATAATCGATTAAATGACCTAAATTTTGTTCTGTTAGCCAGCGAAAAATATTTTTTCAATCGGGATTTTTTCTGGAATATTCTCTTAATCGACACTCGACGCAATATCGAGTATGGAGGGAGATTAGAGAACTTTGGTTTGGTTTGATTTGATTTGATTCTTTATCAATGTCTCAGTTTAAGTAACACTAGGATATTGGCAACGGACGTCGTAATTGTGAATCGTGGTTTAGTTTTTTCAGTGTTAATTAAATTCCTACTATTATAGTTCACACTCTCCCCATATATATTTATATATCTTGTTCAAATTTTCAATAGTTAATAAATGCTTTTTATTCATCCACTCAAGCTCAAATACAATTTTTAAACTTGTAGTGGATGACCCTTAATGTTAATACAGTTTTTTCAAATATGAATTCATTAATTAAATCTAATTGGTGAAAATGCAGTTGATCCCAACCACTTAGCGAGATTTCAAAAATTGCCAACTTGGAGATCTTTTTTTTTTTTTTTTTGCTGAACGTTAATTCCGCGAAGCGGATCAGGGTAGCCACATTTGGCCAAATAATTACTGTCGCCAAGGGTGGTTGGGCTAAACTGCATTCCAACCATTTTATTTACCAGATGAATTAAGAAACAAGCTAATGCTTTTACTATGTCACTTTTCTTACAAAGGCAAAGTTAGTAGAGCGTCGGAGTAGAATCTTCATGCCTTCGGATCGAATCTCGTCGAAGCATAAAATTTTTTTATTTGATTTTCAAATAATTAAATTTAGTTTTATATGAGAGAATTTTTTTTCTTTTATAAGATATGTAGCAGAATATAAATTTAGGAATAAATACCGTCAGTGACGAAGCGTGTAGATAGCTGGAAAAAAATTTCTTTTTCAGATTTTGTGAGAGAGAGAGAGAGAACTTTTTCTAACTTAAGAAAAATGAATGACTTGCCACTTAATATTGTGATTCTGTCATATGTTTATACACATTTATATTAATTGTAATTATTTAAAAAAAGTAACTAAATTTTTTTTCTTTGTTGACCTAAGTAGGAATTGACTTTAAAAATGTTTTTTGGTTTTTTTTTGCATTACTTGTTTTTCCTTTAAGTAGTATTACACAAAGTTAACTAGTTAGTAAACAATAAATAAATAGTAATATATTATTGCAAAGACAGATTTGTAACTAATTTACAAATTAGAATAAACATTTAGAGAAATCTTAGTGTAATTAAGTAATCAGGAAAACTATCTAAGTAGTTATGTTGTTACTATCAAAAAGAATTACTTAAACAATGAGACGTCAAATGAAATTATTTGTTTTCTTATAATAATAAATTCCATGGAAATACTTCATCGTATAATCGCAAACAAAGTGATGTTTGCTTTTCTGATGTTACTTCTGAACTGTAAACTCACATAAATTATGTTTTCCAGTTAAAATGTTTTCATTTTTGATTGAGCAATTGCGTGACCTTAAATGCTAGGTCCTTTTCGCCATTTTGTTTCTACGTGTGTGAAAAAAAGGCACACGCAATCGAATAATTTTTAGTTCCTTTTTATCGTCTGCCAGTGTTTTTTTTTTTCCCCATAACTAGTGCGAATTTATTTATTTATTTTTTTTTTTTTCTTTTACATTTATCTTACTTTTCGATTTGTTTATCTATCCTGATAAAAACTTAAGTAAAAAGTATTTTCGGTCGATTATAAATATTTACTTTTCAAATAATCAATATTATTCTCTTAATCAATAATTTACTCGCACGCTAATTGCTGCCAATTAGCATACAGAAAAATCACATCTACGATCAATTATTTTACCGATGAATATATAAAAGAGGCGAAAAGTAAAAGGCTGATCATAAAAAAATTCGAAACAGATTTGTAGAGCTGAAATACTAAAATGATTTTAATATTTCTGTATGCATTTGTGGTTGTGGCTACCGAAGTATCTGATGCTACTAAAAGTAAGCAACAATATTCTAAATATGAACTTGCATTGTTTGATGCAGTTCCAAAGGAAAGGTACTTCAAAACAGTCAATGGGTTTGAAGAAATGCAGTGTGCTTCGGTTTGCACTTCAGAAAGTGAATGCAGTGGTTTTAAAATTGAAGATTTGAATACCTGCTCACTCTTCAGTTTTAAAATGAATACAAATTCGTGTGATGAGATGAAATGTATCCCTCGACCCCATAGCAAAGTTTACAAAGTAAGTGTAATAATTGTTAATTCAAAAACTTTTCTCTCCAAAGTTAGTCTTCGATCTGCATTTAAGCTTTCTGATTTACTACATATATATATATATATATATATATATATATATATATATATATATATA
>BMAW01097540.1:433325-461203 GCA_019974015.1 Nephila pilipes
ATATATATATATATATATATATATATATATATATATATATATATATAAGCGAAATACCACTGACTGACTCATCACGAGATCTCTAAAACTATACAACCGATTGACTTGAATTTTAGCACAGTTACTCATTTTGCAATTTAGACGCTTACTAAGAACGGTTTTTACCGAAGTCTTATCCAAAATGTAATTTTCATCCGTTAATCTGTTCTTATCCATCGGTTATGTAATATTTCGAGAATTATTTCAAAAATGATATGACAGACACCAAACAGAATACATTTTTTTATATGTAAACTGTGTATTATCACCAATTAAGTTTACTAGGTGAGATTTGCGAGTGCGAAATGGAAAAATACCAAATAATTTAATATTGAAGCGCTGATAGAGGATTGACAAGATTTTGGCGAAGGGGCTCTTTATGTGAAATTTTGTGGATTTTTGGACGTCCCGACTTGCACGACTTTTTTTTTTTTTTTTTTGATTGCAGTCACTTGGAATTCTAAATGGTCAGAAATCAAAGATCTCTCGAGGCAGGGACAAAAATCTTATAATAGACACTTAGTCATTGTGAGGGTATTTCATTTGAAAGTTAAGCACATGATGAATTTTCTAACAAAAGGTTGTATGTTTGGTAATACTAGGTGTAACATGCATACGGTGGATTGAATTTTATCCATAATATGAACATATAGGGTGGCTTTTTACTTTTTTTATTTTTTTTTATTTTTCACATATATTTGAAAGTCGTGGATAACCATTATAACAGACAAACAATTTCTTAAAATTTTAAATTTAGATTATCATTAACGTCTTAAAAATTGAAGATTTTCTTGATATTTTACGTATAGGTTCCAAAATATTGTATTATCGTCTGTCTAGGGAAGCGGGAAAGTATCAGCTACTATATATATATATATATATATATCTGAGTCCAAAAGAGTAGAGATTTCAGACAGATTTAAATGTTAAACATTGCTAAATATTTTAGTTTAAAATATAATTAATAAATCGATTGCTTTATTAAGTATCACATTCTTATTTCAATAATAATCTTTTGACTATGCAACATTCAAAATACATTTCGGGGAATAATGTTTTCATAGTTTTTCTGAGGAATTTAATTTCAATGACAGATTTTTTTCTTTCTTATAATACAGAAAATCCCACCTAAAACACAAGACACTTATCTTTTGAAAAATTCGGTTGATGGAACAAAACCTACTTCTGGTAAATCAGTCGGCTCCTTGGCAAAAATGATTGGAATACCGGTGAATCCGTACGAAATTGGTAAGAATAATTTATTTTATTTGGTACGTAAACAAAACAATCTACAAAGGTGGTTCAAAAAGTATCCGTATAAGGAGTTGGAAATGGGATATTAGAAATAGAAAACGGGAATGGGGTGACTCAATGTAGTCCGAATTAGTATGTCGTTCTAAGCCTTGCTTTTTCAAATCTATAATATGAGTACAGTAATTCTTAATGAGATTATGAAAACAGTGCGTTTTTTCAAATTTTTATTACTTAAGGTATGCACCAATATTAAAAATAATAATTTTCCAACCATGGCAATCAATATAACTGTAACAAATTTTTAACAAAAAGTAATTATTCAAAATTATTTATCCGATTTCAAAATTCTGTATTTTCAAAAATAAACGACACAGAATGATAAGCAATACATGAAAACAAAGGAAAACTGTGGAAATCTTATTCTGCAGAATATAGATAGCCCTCGTGTGTTCTTCTCAAAATTGTTTAACGAAAGCTGTTTTAGAAGCTTTCGCGAAGCTACCTCGCAGTTGGATTGGTCGCTGTGCACCAGATGACTTAATGTTTCACAGATGATTTCCTAAGTCACCTGATATGGCCCTATGCGATTTCTTCCCTTCGGGGGTTTGTAGAAGATAATGTGTATGCACCACCATTACCCACAAATTTATGTTAACTTAAACAACGTATTTCTGCTGTTGCCCAATCAATTACCACAGATACATTATTTCCGGTTTGGCTGGATGTTACTTATCGAACTGACACTATACGTGTAACTATAGGAAGTTATATCGAACACTTGTAAAAATTCCATTTTTTTCTCTTTGCATTCATGTGTTACTTATTCTGTGTCACTCATTAAGAAAATATTGCTTTATGAAATCGGATAATGCATTTTGAATAACCCTGTACTTAAAATCTTGAGCTTTTATTTAATGCATTTTAATCAATACTGCGTTTAATAGAGTATAAAATACAATTATTTAATGCTTGGGAAAAAAAATCTATTTTTAATAAAAGTTTTAGTTATGAATATAAAAAAAAAGTCCAAACAATGGTGGTCGAATTCTAGCAACTTATCAAGGCGAACATTAATAAGCAGTTCCTGATAATCAGTTCTCCAAAAATTATTTTTATTACTAAAGTTTAACATTATATAAAATTTACAAAAAAATAATATAAAGCTCATATTCTGGTGAAAAAGCTACATGGAAACCGAAAACCCTATATTCCCTTCCCGTTCTCTCACTATTTCCTAGCTTGTGCATTCTTTCTAAAAATCGGGACTTTCTGAAACTCTCGCGGGACGCGGGCTAAATTGTTAAAAATCGGGACGGTCCCGCTAAAATCGGGTCGTCTGGTCACCTTACTATAGACCCGACTCATCATTAAAATCGGTACCCTTTCATACCGCTTTTCATGTGCGGAAACAAGAAAAAATCACAGGTGATGGAAGATTTCTGTGCATAGGAGTCATGATATGTTTGTCCCAAAACTGGAGCGTTGAGATGAATCTTTTTGGTGGTCAGTCAGATCCTGAGGTACAAATTTGCAAAGAGCTTTCTCATTCTCAGTTATTCTTTTAAAATTTGCCGAACCGGACTCGAAGTTATTGATACGGTTAACTCGGGTTAATACAGTTATCTCTGCTATATGTTAAATTTTCAGAGTCGTCGATCTTAAAGCATAAATTCACGAACTTTCACAATATTTTCGTCTGTTCAGGCCAGAAAAAGGTTTGTCTTCAATCGATACGTCGCCGTGTTTGAGACAAGAAAAGCCCTCGCATACTTGAGCTTTTCCCAAATTTCTATCATTGAAAGCTGTTCAAATAGCTTCTGCGGGATTTTACGGCCGCGGTAGCCTAGCGTTCATGCTCGCGAACGATTCTCGCCGAATCGTAGGTTCGAGCCTTTATTCCATGAAACACCTGTCGTGTAGCTGCGGCTGAGGCACATTAAATCTGTCGAGGCTCTAAGTCCTCCCTTAGTGTGATGTGGAAGTTAGGAGATGGAGGTGCTAAGTCAGGTGTCACCCTAGAAACTTGACCAAGGTTCAGAATTACGAAGTCCGTCGCCAATAGCCCTCGTGTTGCTTCTAGTGCGACGTTAGTAAAACCAACCAACGAGTGGAGTTTTTACCGACGAAGAAGCATATTTTCACAGCTCCGTAGTTCATTTAAAAACGCCCCCTTCAAAAGAGGAAAAGAATGCAAAACCACTGCGGCGAAACAGTTCCCCCCGGGCACAAAAAAATATCTGGGGCCCCCCCCCCCCCCCTAGCTGCAATGAACTCACAGAGTTACGCTACATACCCGAGAAAGGCATGCGACGCAACCTCCGCCCAAGGAAATGACGTTTTAAGAGCTTTCGGCAGAATGCCTCATAATCAAGGTCAAACTTGTGGTCGGAAAAAGCTGAGCTCTGAAGAACCGCATCGTAGTTTATTAAATCTTAATCACCATCTACTTATCAAGCGGTGTTAAAAAACGGAGAAAAAAATATTGAATCGCATTTCCGCTGAGAATCTAATATAAGGCCACCTACCTTTTTTTCCCGAAAATCTCTAGAGTTTATTAATGCATTCAGATTAGATTGGGAGCAAGATATTTAGAACATTTTCGACTTAATTTTACAAAATTCAGAAACATTTTTGTGAAAATTATTTTTAGGAATTAATAAACAATGCAAATATAATAAATTAATTAATCCATTAACATCCCGATTTAGTTTTCCTTTATCTCATAACCATGGAATCAATTTTGTAGAGCTATAATGAAAATTGCGTTATTAAATATTATTAATGTATATAGCTCTGGAGTTATGATTATGTAACTAAAATAAAACCTTCTGAAAAATCTGTAGCTGTTTTCAATTCTGTATTCATAACTAAGTTATTATATTTATTAATTGAATTATTAATCGAAGTTATAAAATCTTTGTGGGGAAGTATATAACATTAAAAAGTTATAATAATGCACAAAATGTTGCTGAAAAGTTATTGATTATGCTTGTTTGTTTTTTTGTTCCAGATATTCACAAATTAGAATGTGGCAATCATTTCTTGAGAGGTTTTCAAACGTAAGTAAAATGCTTAAGTAAGTTCGTTTGGATTTTAAATATATATATATATAAATATCTAATAAGCAGGATTACCCGTTCTTTGCATGGATGAATTTTTTAAATAAAACTATGTTGAAACAGTTTTCGAAAGCAGAGATAGATAATGTCATCGCTTGCGTTTGTGCGAGACATAATATGAACAAGAGTTATTCGTTGCGAAGCGGTAATCTTCCGTTGTGGAGGGGAAATAACACCGGTAAAAACGAGTATTTTAAACACGGGTTTTCTTTCAAACTTCACACTTTGTGTTCCATAATTTGTAAACCTTAAATTTTTAGAGCAAATTAACAAAAGAGAGTTTTAGCAATGAACCCTTCATCTTAGCGACGAATTGGATACTTCGCGAGAAACTTGGCGTAAAATTTAATTCTTGAAATAATTACATTTGATCAATTAATTTTTATTAATTATAATTAACTCATCGTATTGTCATCCAAAACAATCATGTATAGAAAATTTCAGCTCAATTGATTGCTTTAAAAAATGAGAAAAAAGCTTTTAAAGTTTTCACCCAGACAGGACCCAAGTATGTCCTCGAGACTGAAAAAATCACAGCAGATGGTGTATTGAAGGGCGGAAAGCGAATTTTATAAATTATTTATGTTCACCGTCCGTATATTTTCAATAAATTTCTTTTTAGGAAGTCTCGATACTCATTGGTCAAACCCTGTATTTCATTTTAATTGGGTTTCTTTTTTATCATATTTTAAGGCCAATCGATTTTAATACAACTGTATTTTGCCATTACTTTGAACATTCCTTACATTTTTCGCAATAATTATTTCCATTATATTAAAGATATTTGAATAAATTTTAATACTTGACAATTTGTATGAATTAAAACTTTAAAAAGTTGTGCAATAAAATAATAACATATAGGTAAAGCTAAGTCACATTGAATCTTTCATAAAGAGTGATTAAAAAGGTATATATTTTCTTATTTATTTACGGATCAATGAAGAAGGTTAGATAAATATATTTCTACACTGAAGCTCACGACGCTCTGTTGCAATACGAGTTCATGATGATGTTTTCAACCACAAATTACTTAGCAGATCCTTTATGGTCTGCTTCACGTCAATTAGAAGGGACTTCCCAGACGTGGTATGGTATAGAAATAAGGTGAGAGCATAACTTTAGCTCAGATATTTTCCTTGTTACTTGGTCGCGGTTCAAAATTGAGATGGCATCACACACACAACTTCCATGTAGGTTCTAGTGTAAGTTAATTATATTAAATTAAATTTGTTTGAATTATTAAAAAAAAAAAAAAACTTGTGATGCTTTCTTGAATAATGAAATTGGTTTGTAATGAAATTTTTATCTTGTTTGTTTTTTCCCCGAAGTTCCTTCTTCTTTAACGGGAAGCCCATGGCTCGTGTATTTTGTGACGTCATCTATGATTCTTATACTGAAAAAACTCCAGTGAGGACTTTACACTTTTATCATGGAGAAACGGCTCAATGTGAAACAAAGCAGGAAGTTATTGTGGGTAAGATGATGATTTTATGATACAAGAAAAGTGCACGCCTCACTTAATCATTCAATAGGCAAAAAAAAAAAAAAAACGTTATAAACTACTACATCGTGTTGTTGATGGCTCTTTTCTTCTAAAACAGAGGTCTTCAACCCTAGGGTTCCCTGGAACTTTGACAGGGGTTCCGCAAGAGATCACTATTTGCTTAATCAAAGCGTCACAATTTTACTAAAATTTTAATTTTTAAAAAAAAATTTTAATTTTTAAAAGAAGTTTGCTTCTAAAAATAAATATAAATAAATATTTTATAGATAATATAAAATCTTGAATTTCGTAAAAGTCACGTGCTTCAAATGTATTAATCCAGACAAATTATATCACATATTAATCTCTGTTCTTTGGCTCAGGCCACTTATTTCACTATTTTCAAGGTATCAAGTAAAATTGGCGCCATTCTTTTAAAATTGAATTTGTGGTTAGATTGTATTTTGAAGGATAATATAGAATGTTTTCTTAATTTGTATAATATTTTAGTAGATGGTAATGATAATCCCTATAAAAAAAATGTAAAACTTATGTATGTTCATTATTCATAGAACATATTTTAAGGAAAACAAAGCTACTCTCCCATTCATTATCTTATTAAGACATTTCTATTGTGACGAAATAAAGATGCAATATTAATTTTTGCAAATTTAAGTTGCATAAAGCTTTAATAACCTATTTTTTCTTCTTTTTGATCAAGAGCTTTCTCTAAGAAAATGGTAACCTCAAAGGGTTCCCCGAAGTTTAACAGGTTGAATACCCTTGTTCTAAATGGGGAATAAAAGTTCAACATTAATTTCAACAACAAAACAAAATTTCTACACTTGTGTTTTGTGAATTTAATTTTTCAAAATAATGACAGATGACAGTTTCAAGAAACGAAGTTTTTGCTAACATAAATTTTATTATAAATTATTATTCACAATAATTATAATTTGTCATGAATAAATACCTCAATGAATAACTAGTAACTTATTTTCATATGTCTCATTATGGTAGTAAAAATCGGAATACTTTATTTGTCACCAAAAGGCTCTCGGTAATTAATTGGTTAAGATAGCGAGCTTCATGGCCAATGGCGCTCGAGTAGAATTGTAGATTCGAGTCCCGAGTCCTAAATTGACAGATGAGTGAAATAATATTAATTAATACAAGTTAAATTCAACTTGGTTTCTAAGTTTTATAGTGATGCAAAGAGGAAGTTAGACGTGGGAGACATAGGCTTAATTGTTATCATTTAACCTTGTTTCTTCATTTAAGGCTCTTTGCAAATAGTTGCTGTATGGTGAGACCTTAATCCAAATAAACGATTTGTTGCTAAATTGTTAGTTTGTATACCTAACGTTTACAGAAGTTCTGTTTATAACTGGCTCAAAGACCACTGAATGCATTGTTTAAAATGCATTGAAATTAATTACAGAAATTTAGCCCGAGTAGCTTTATTTTTTACCTTTGCTACCTATCCAAGAGTAACTCTTTCGGTTTTAAGGCCTGTTTGATACATCTGTTATAAAGGGACAAACTGTTTACTCGGTCATTTTAAATATCTGTAGACTATACGTCTTTATGAGAATAAAGGACGAATAATAACACCGATAAAAAAACGAGTTTTTTGAACATGGGCATTCTTTCAAACTTCATACTTCGCGTAACATAATTTTTCATACCTTAAATTTTAAGATTAAAAAGGAACGTTGAGTCAAATTGAATTTGTTCTGTAATTAGTTTTAATAATTTATTTTATTGTTTGACGTTTATTAAATTTATTATCATCTGAAATAAATACGCGTAAATTTTTTAACTCAATTTAAAGCATTATGTCAATCAATTAAGCTACATATAATTAAAATTAAAGCAAACGATAAATTATTAAACGACAGATTTGACGACCATTTGAGGTTTGACTTGGCGAGAAACTTGGCGTAAAATTTAATTCTTTAAATAATTAGTATTAATCAATTAAGTTTTATTAATTATAATTAAATTATCGTATTGCCAACCAAAACAATCGTGTATAAAAAATTTCAGCACAATTGAGAGTTTTAAAATGTAAAAAAAAAAAAAATTAAAGGTTTGAACCAGACATAGTCACAATATGAGTTAAAGAAAACCCATTTAAAAAAAAAAAATTAGAAACTGACAACACAAAGGGATTCAAAAAGCATAAGCATTAAGGATGATTAAAAATTAAGAATGAGAATGGGGTAATTCATTTAATATTGCCCAGCAATCGTATTTATTTCTCCTTTTTCTGTAACATAACCCTACATATCCCAAATAATCATAGTCATAATTTTTCTGGTCTATGAGACCGTCTTCGCCTTCTTTGGTGGAGATTCCCTGGAAGCAACCTATTGTTTTGATTGTTGTTTGGTTTCCAGTGTTCAATGATGAATCTGATGAAGTGTTGGGTTTCACTTCTGAAACTCAACTTCTATACCTCATTTACTTCATTTTTCAGATTCTCACTCTCAATTTTTCCGCTTTTGATATATTGGAACTCTCTTCTGGAATATCAGATCCCTTTGTTTGTGCTTTTCTTCTGTCTCTCGGTAGCTAGATAGTGTTCAATTTAGACAGGATGGAATTTCTCAAATAATGGCTCTCCATAAACTGTGCACTAAACATCATGTAATGACTTTATTTCAGTGACATATTACGCAAATCCTCAGGATCTCACACTCCACAGGAGACTCGTAACATACCATATATCTTCGTTCCAATTTCTCTCTGGAGTCTCTATCGCTAAACACTACAGAGCACCACATTATCGCCTTTACAAATTACGCCTATATACAGGACGACAGTTCGACATAGCAGCAATGAAATACGAATTTGCAACATATGGCGGCAAAATCAAAACTAATCTATGAACAAGCGTCACTTTTGCTTTGTAGCCACTTAACAGATGGAATCATACAGTAGTAAGAAAAATTTCCTTTAAGAATACCATCTATTGTCCAAAACAGGTACCTACTGAACCATTCCTACATGTGTCTGTAATAGATAACTCAAGCAAAAAGGGAAATAATATTACATGCGGAATTACTAACAAATAATTTACAATTGACCATTTTGTTCACAGAGTATTAAATAACTATTGATAGGAATATATTTTGATGCTAGGAGACCTACTTGCATAATTAGTATTTTCAATACATTTCGTTCTATAAGGACATCTATCGTATGCGAATAAATGTATGCTGATTTTCCCATAACGCCCCTGTATTATTTCTTTCTCCTCCCATCATTGATCAGCATTTAAAGAACCGATAATCAACACAGTCACTAATGAATTCAAACCAGTCAGTAACTCAACTTGAGCTCATTAGAATTATCAAGGTAATCGAAAAACAAGATATTTATAATCAAATTCCTTCTCTGGTCTGAATCCAAAGATCAATAACATTTCAAACGAACATGAGATGACTCTTTCCTGCAACGGTTCTCTTAAGAAGGAAAAGAAGCACTTGGAAATATGTCATCTTTCAGCCAATGGAAGTTTAAATAGTGACCCCTTAATCTTGGCGAAAGATTTGGCAACCATTTTGACGACATGGCGAGAAATTTGGTGATTTGGGCGAAAAACGGAAAGTGCTAGAACCAAGTGAATAGGAAGAAAGTTACGGAATTTTCGTGAATTTTCGGTGTGACGCCACATCTGGTCGGAATAGGTAGAAATACGCTAAGAGCTTGATACAGGAGAGTCAATCGGTCTGTCTTTGGATTCGGCTTTGGAGATTCATTGTGAAGCTGTCGGCACTTGGAAGCGGATTTGCAGAGGAACTGCTGGTTGCGTTTCAAGGGAATTTGCAGAAAAGCAGCGTGCAACTTCCGGGAGACGGTGTTGGAAGAGCTGCGGAAGTTTGTCCTTTGTGAGAGCTAGTAAGCTGGTGAGTTGAACGTTGCTGATACAGCTGCGACTGTCAGAAGAATACAGTTTTGTTCCTGTATCTGTGTCACTAATCTGTAAAAGACTCGTGTTTTCTGTTTGTGATGTTATTGTCCAAGTCCTGCTACCTGTGTGTCAACCTGCAGTTTTGTGAATAAAGCGTCATTTGTCGTTATTCTCCTAATTGGACTTGATTTCATACATCCAGAAATTTTTGTAACAATATTATTAACTAGGTACTTATATTACGAACCAATTGGATACAATTTCCTGACCCGTTGTATTGTAAATCCTCACAATCATTTATACTATATCTCTTTATACAATGCAGCCACTATACTGTTGATAACTTCCGCTCGCTCTACCACCAATTACAGTATTAAATTCTTTGCTGCTTATATAAATGCATCTTCTCAGTCCTATACTTCAATAATTCTTTTCCACACATGTCACGTTTAACTCACAGAGAGAGAGAAGGAGAGAGAGATTCTCAACTCGCACATCATATTAAAGTCCCCAAGAGTTATTCGAAAGAAAAAAACGTAATAGAATCCCATCACATCCTCAAATGAAAATTAGAAAATAAAGAGATGATTCGAGTACATTTATAATATCAAAAAATTATAATACGGGCATATTCAATTTTGATAATTTATAAAACGAGCTTTCTTAGAATATATATGTACTCGTTATTGTGCAACCGATTTCTCAAATTACAATTATCATACGTGACATTTTAATAAAAATTTCTCAGTCTGGTGATTTTTTGAAATTTCTAAGTTTTTCCCTTACAATATTTTCAAATATATGAAAAATATTTGATATTTTAGAGACCTATAATTTGCAAAGTACGTTTCTGTAATATGGAATAGCATGAGTCGCATTTATGAAAGCCGAAAATATTTTAAAATACTTCATTTCTACAAATATTACAAACATATGTACAGTAGTAGATTTTTTCGTTAGCATTTCGAGATAATTGGTAATACAAGGTATTTCGAAAGTCATGGGCAAATATGCAAGGGGTGATAAAAAAAAAAACATCTAAGCAATCAATTTTCACCATACAAGGTATAGGAAGAGAGCAAATTGTGAACCGCTAGACAGCGCTGTAATGGAAAGCATTAAGTGCGAGTTACATCGTCATTTCTACTGAAATCACCTGGAGGCATGGTTTTATCCTGATTACTGACGTCGCCATTCCTCCTGAAATCCACCGTAGAAATGTATAAGAAAACTCGCGCTTTATGTTTTCCATTACAGCGCCATCTAGTGGTTCATTACTTGCTATTCGTCTGTGCGTTGTGTGGTGAAAACTGCTCGTTCAGATGCTTTCTATCACCCTTTGAATTTTTAACCATGAGTTTCGAAATACCCTGTAAACACTATGTCATGTGAATATCCCATACACAATTTTACTACTTATTTATTTTTATTTTATTTATTCTTTCTTTTTTTTCCCTAGGAGTGGAATTCCAAATAGCTGACGATGAGTTGCAAACGGTAACAATAACATGCTTGAGAGTGAAAAAAGACATTGTTGAGGAAAGTGTATCACCAGTACGTGCTTACAGCTCTGGTCACGTGGTCAAGTGTCGTCAAGGTTATTTACTGATGGGTGTAAAAACCACTAAAAACGGTTTTGGTTACGATATACAGTTGAACTGCAAGAAATCACGAGTAAAGTAATGATTCATCTAATTGAATTTGACATTTTTTATTCCTGTATAAAAATAAGCATGTTACACGTTACTATTTGGACTGCAGCAGATGCTAATCTGTTAAACACTTATTCAGCAGCTTTAGTTTTTTTATTTTTGTTGAAACATTATTTGAATATTTTTAAAAGTAAGCGAGGCACACATGACTATTTTCAATAATGACTGTTCGAATTCTAAATGATCAGTTATAAAAAAAAACCCAAAATGCATTTCTTTCTTCATTTTGTAATATTAAACTGCTTTTAAAATTTTTATGGTAAAGAAAATGCTCAATGAGCTGAGTTCCAAATAGAAACATATTTATTTCCAACTTTTGAGTTCTTAAACTGTATAGCTATCTCCATTTTTTATTCACAAAACCACCGATAAATTAAAATGAGCCGTACATTTAATGATTATTTTATACCGAAATATTTGTCCTTAAGACATTTTACTTAATCATACAGGAGGCAGTTTTGTACCGTGTTTTATTTGAATCCGCCATTTTATAAAATTCGCTCTATTACTTTTTACCAAATAATATATGCATAACGCCTTTATTGAGAGACAAAAAATCTAAGTAGGAATAATATAATAACAGGCATATCTGAAATTCATCTTAAATGCGAATGCTTAAATTGAAAGGTATTGCATTCATATCAGTTTTGTATTACCTTCTCAGTTACGTAATAACACAATTTCCTTAAATATTTTCATAGCCATCTAAATGCAACACATTCCTTCGTTTTGATCTGTACAAATAAAAAAAAAATACTTTGAAAGATAACTTCTTAAACGTCTACATCGTCACCAGTGTTCGACATTCAAACATATTACGAAAATTCTACAACTTCACACTTTCATACTGTAAAAAGGTTATCAAATAAAAAGCATAAGTAAATTTTTTTTATCTAAGCATTTTGAATAGAACATAAGTTTACGCAACTAGTTAGAAATGTGCAAAGAAAATCTTACTAAAAAAGAACTCGATCACATAATAGATGTATAGAAAAGTAAATTTGTGTCAATTTTAAATTCAAGAATGTATTCTTTTCTCTGTTTTATCTACTTGAATGTTTGCCAATAAAAGTGTTATCATTTTCTTTTATTTCTTATTTTTCTATACTATGTGCAAAAATCTTGTTATATTTGATTTGAATGGAATATTATTGTAAGATTAACATAGAATTTTCATTCAATAAATATATGATTGGAAAAAAAATTCGTTTTTGTGTGTTTTTATTTTATTTCCTGCAGTCCCTTTGTCTTAAATATCCATCATAATGTAATTGATTTTGATCATCTCAGAATAGATAAACACTTTACAAGTAATAAAAAATTTTGCTACATTTTACATAATGATATTTTCTATAAGAGAAAGTTTCTATAAAAAAAGTCATTTTAGTCATTCCATTTTGTTATCTTTTTCAATCTGATACTTTTTTTTGTATTTAATCACTAAACTAGTGTATATATGTACAATGTATTTAACCGAGATTGATATGAAAATGCCAATACAAGTTATTTTTTTTAATTATTTGAATTAAATGAAATTGTTTTAAAATAGATATCTGAAAATATACAATTCGCTTTTCAAAGCGATAAATATCCCCTATCGTTTTTTTTTTTTTTTTATTTTATTTTATTGGAATACAAAGTCGGAACATTTTTCACGCAAGAAATATATATAAATTTAAATTTTAGGCACTATATAGTTTCAGTTTTTTTTTAATGTAATGGAATTATTTGCATTTCGTTTTCCATTCAATAGTGTAATATGAACAAACTAATATTGAATCTTTATAATTTAACAATTCAAAGAGAGTATAAAAAATCGATCAGCATATATAAGCAGATCCACAAGATTTTTGGTACTCTCAAATCAACAATTTGGCGAACTTATCTTACTAAACACTCATACGAAGTTGGTTAAAAGTTACCCAAGTTAAGAATGAAAAGCCAGATATTGAGAGTGGGAATAAGGAAACGCTTACTGTAATGGATCAATAAGTTCCGAGACTAACCCAGAGATGGCGCTCGTAGTAAACCAGTAACCAAGTCTTTCTAGAGTACTAACCTTTGCTTGAAACGTGTCAAAATTTTAAGTCGATCGGACCAGAAACAGCTGAGTTATCGAGGTTGGAGTAAAGTCGTTTTGTAGTTTGTTTAAAAAATGGAAAAACCGAGTTTCGTGTTCTGATAAATCATTGTTTTTTAATGGGTAAAAACACCGTGCAAGCAAAACAATGGATTGAAAAATGTTACCCGGACTCTTGTCCATCAAAAGCAACGATTTGTCGGTGGTTTGCCGAGTTTAAACGTGGTCTTACCGACACAAATAACGCGGAACGCTCGGGTAGACCTGTGGAAGCCGTTACACCGGAAAATGTGAGTGAAGTGACAAAAATTATAATGAAAGATCGTAAAGTGAAGCTCCGTGAGATTGCTGAGATGACACAGATATCATATGGAAGTGTATTTACTATCCTTCATGAAAAATTGAGCATGAAAAGGTTTTTTCCAAGTGGGTGCCACGATTGCTTTCGATGGAACAAAAACAGCAACGAGTCGATGATTCAGAAAGCTGTTTATCGCTATTTACTCGCAACAAAAAAGATTTCTTGCGTCGTTACGTGACCATGGACGAAACATGGATACATCACTACACTCCAGAGTCGAAGCGGCAGTCATCTGAGTGGCGCACAGCTGGCGAAAGCCGTCCGAAGCGTCCGAAAACGCAGCAGTCAGCTGGCAAAGTGATGGCGTCAGTTTTTTGGGATACGCATGGCGTGATTTTCATTGACTACCTCGAAAAAGGTAAATCGATCAACAGTGATTATTATACTGACTTGCTGGTGCGTTTGAAGGAGGAAATCGCAAAAAAACAGAGAAAAAAAATCCTTTTTCACCAAGACAATGCACCCGGCCACAAGTCGATGAAAACAATGGCAAAATTGAACGAAACGGGCTTTGATCTGCTTCCCCACCCCCCATACTCGCCAGATTTAGCCCCCAGTGACTACTGGCTCTTTGCTGATCTTAAAAAAATGCTCCAGGGAAAAAGCTTTGGCTCAAATGAGGAGGTCATCGCTGAAACTGAAGCTTATTTTGAAGCGAAAGATAATTTTTTTTATAAACATGGTATTGAAAAATTGGAAAAGCGTTGGAACGATTGTATCACCCTAAAAGGTGATTATGTTGATGAATAAAAAAAAATTTTGCAAAAAAAATGTTGTTTTCAATGTTAGTCTCGGGAGTTATTGATCCATGTGTTAGTATTGCCTTGAGGTCGTTTTCCTTCGGTCCGTGAGAACATTCTTCACATCATAAAAAGTGTACCTTCGCAACTTTTCCATCCGATGATCCTGTCTTCGTCTTTTTTGGAGCAGATTCAACATAACTGATTTTGATTGAATGATTGTTAATATCACTCTTAAAAGCAGCACAAAGGATATTGGTGGCCGACGTTGTAATTTCAGACCTCGGTTAGTTGATGGCCGTAGAAGCCTAGCTGTCATGGCTGCCAATTCACTTCCACGGTGTGTCCGTCCGAGACTATCGAGGTCCCAAGTCGCATCTTTGGTGTGGAGTGGAAGTTTGTAAAGAGAGTATTCCAGCTCAGGTGTCACCCTTGTCACATGATCAAGACTCAAAATTATGAAGTTCATCACTGACAATCTTCCAGTTGAATCAAATTGAACATTAATAAATAAAGTCAATCAAAATTATCAAGTGATGAGGACACCTTAAATGGTACCTCTCTCTTCAAACTTACACACAACCCGCGTGTGTTCTCGTAGCCTAGATAGATTTAACGTGCTTCAGTTTTGCTATATGGAGTTGGGATCTTTAGAGGTATCTGGTTGTTTGTTTGATTGGTTTTATTGACGTCGTTCTAGAAGCAACAGGAGGGCCATTGGCGACTGACCTCGTAATTTTGAACCTCGATCAAGTGACGAGGACGCCACCTGAATTGGCACCCCCTCTCCTAACTTCCCAATCACCCTAATGGGAGGATTTGAGACTCGATATATTTAAAGTGCATCAGACACGGCGAGTCTTTCGTGGCATCAAGACTCGATCCTATGACTCGACGGGAAACACCGGCCACTAGGCAACCGCGGCCATAGTGGTAGCATCAGAATTTGAACTCATGACTTTACAGAAACAGCGCAGGCAGCGAACTCGTGAGCATGGCAAATGGGTACCCATTGTTTTGTTAGTTGCTTCGTTTCCTGTATATCGTGATGATGAATTCATGTTTTATCGCCAGTGACAACTCGACGCAGCAGCATCTCCAACTGTTAAATAATAATAAATCTCTGTAATGTATCTAAAAGATCTGAGTTTATTTTTTTAAGGATCCGAAGTATTGAATTTAAATCCTTCCATTAAAACGACGGATATGAGTAACACGAAATTTTTGTAAGCTATAATCTTTAATATTTTCTTCTGGACAGTCAACCCATGAAGATTATACTTTTAAAAATATTTCACATAGTCCTGATATTAACAGTGATTTGCTTAAGATTCCTTGTTGATAAAATAATTAATACATCTCTGTCGAAAGTAAAAGAAATTTCTTAATCCTCTACTTTCTCCATTTCTCTTTGAAAATTTTAAAACATTTTTCATAATTAAGAAGTACCAACCGCAAAAAAGTAAACAAGGTCGTAATTGAATTTAGGGTCACAAACCGACCAGAGAGTCAATAACGAGCAAGTTAAAAAATAACGTTCATCATGTTAAAATATTTATATCTACTACAAGAGAGAAGCATAATAGGCAATTGAAGTCAGTTAATCAACTGCATAGATTATTTGTTTTTAATATATTTGGTCTTCCAACATCTTTCCCTCGCATTAAAATTTCAAACGATCCCTGACCCTTCTAATCAAAAGCATGCCTGAGAAAAATTTTGTTGTTTAATTTCTAAATTAATTTAAAACTTAACTAGCAATTAAATTTAAACAATATGTTGTTTAATTTTAAATAAGAATTTCATTTGTCAAATTGAAATGAAGTACATGTAATTTTTATAACTAACAGGCTTATATTTGTGTCAAATATATATTCAGTAATGAACATGAATTTAACCATTCTTTGAAGTATCTTCGACAAAATGCATGATTGAAATAATAGGATTATCAGTACATCATGTAGGGTGTTTCGAAACACATGGGTAAAAATTTAAGAAGTGATAGAAAACATCTAAACAAGGAATTTTCAACCTACAATGCAAAGGTGTACTGCAAGCGGTGAACTATTAGACAGCGCTGTAATGGAAATCATAAATCGCGAGTTACACCATCATTTCTACCGAAATCATCAGGAGGCATGGCTTTTTCCAGATAACTGTACTTCGCCATGCCTCTTGAAAACCACCACAGAAATGACGATGTGTAAGAAAACTCGCGCTTTATGTTTTCCATTACAGCGCCATCTAGTGGCTCACCGCTTGCTCTCCGCCTTTGCAATGTCTGGTGAAATATGATTGCTTAGATAATTTCTATCATCCCTTAAAATTTTGCCTATGAGTTTTGAAACACCCTATATAACCGAATTTATACATAAATATTCACAAAAAGAAAGAAAAATGAAAAGAAGTAGTTTTAGAATTTGTTCCAAGTATACAAAAATTTTGAAAGAAAACCGTGTTTTAATGAGACAGATGCGCTTGTTTTTTGATGCATGGCAAATTAAAATTTTGGAGTAATATTTGACACAGCTGGACGTAAAGTATTTTCAACGGTTTTCAGCAATGAAAGATATTTGAATCTAAGAAGCTTACATTTGAAAAAAAAGTAGTTTTACACACACAGACACACACACACACATTTTCAAGGTATCAAGCAAAATTTTGCGCCATTCTTTTAAAATTGAATTTGTGTTAGATTGGCTTGTAAGGATAAGAGAATTGGCTTTTTACTTGTATAATATTTTATAGATGGTAATGATAATCCCTCATATAAAAATGTAAAACTTATGTATGTTCATTTATTCATAGAATTATTTAAGAAAAGCCACTCTCCATTCATTATCTTATTAAGACATTTAATAGATGAAACAAAGATGCAATATTAATTTTCACCATACAAAGTTTTTAATAACCTTATTTTTCTTTTTACTCAAGAGCTTTCTAAGAAAATTGTAACCTCAAAGGTTCCCCTGAAGTTTTTAACAGGCTGAATACCCTTGTTCTAAATGGGGAATAAAAGTTCAACATTAATTTCACGAAACAAAAATTTCTACTTGTGTTTTCAGAATTTAATTTTTCAAATATGATAGACATGTCAAGAAACGAAGTTTTTGCTAACATAAATTTTATTATAAATCTTTATTATTCATTGGTCCACTTCACAGTGAAGCAGTCACTGTCAATCTAGTAATGGTTTTCAAGTCCTTCATATAGTAAAAACGGAATATTTTATTTGTCACCAAAGGCCTGTGAATAATTGTTAAGATAAGGAGTCATGCAGCTTAATAAGTGTACTGAGTAGAATTGTAGACTTTGAAAGTCCCTGAACCTAAATTGACAGATGAGAAATAATATTAATTGCTAAATTCAACTTCTGGTTTCTAAGTTTATAGTGAGTGCAAAGAGGAAGTTAGACGGGGAGACATGCTTAATTTACATCATTTAACCTTGTTTCTTCTTCTAAGGCTCTGCAAATAGTTGCTGTATAGGAGACCTAATCCAAATAAACGATAAATTCCATAGTTTGTATACCTAACGCTTTACAGAAGTTCTGGTTTATAACTGGCTCAGTAAAGACCACTGGAAATGCAATTGTTTCAAAATGCATTGAAATTAATTACAGAAATTGAAATGAGTAGCTTTATTTTTACCTTTTGCTACCTATCCAAGAGTAACTTTTCTGGTTTTAAGCGCCTTGTCGAGCATCTGTTAGAAAAGGAACAAACTGTTTACTCATCATTTTAAATATCTTTTGTAGACTATACGTCTTTTATATCAACAAGGACGAATAATAACACCGATAAAAACGAGTTTACAAGTATTCTTTCAAACTCATACTATGCAACATAATTTTTCATACCTTAAATTTTAGATTAAAAAGGAACGTTGAGTCAAATCTCGAATTTGTTCAAATTAGTCGGTAATTTATTTTATTGTTTGACGTTTATTAAATTTATTACTCATCTGAAATAAATATATGCAAAATTCTTTTTAACTCAATTTAAAGCATTATGTCAATCAATTGCTACATATAATCAAATTAAAGCAAACGATAAATTATTAAACGACAGACGGATGACCATTTGAGGTTTGACTTTATGAGAAACTGGTGCAAAATTTAATTTCCTTAAATAATTAGACCACTAAGTTTATTAATTATAATTAAATTATCGTATTGTTAACCAAAACAATTCTATAAAAATTTCAGCACAATTGAGAGCTAAACAAAAATTAGTAAGGTTTGGTTCCAGACATAGCCAATATGAGTTAAAGAAATAAAAATTTTTGTTCGATAAACACAAAGGGATTCAGTGCTACGTTACTAAGGATGATTAAAAATTACATTTTATAATGGGGTAATTCATTTAATATTGCCCAGCAATCAGTATTTATTTTCTCCTTTTTCACGATAACCCTAAAGAAAAGCATCCCAAATAATCAGAATAATTTTTCTAATCTATGACTGCCCGCCTTTGGTGGAGAGATTCTGGAAGCAACCTATTGTTTTGATTTCATTGTTTGTTTCCATGTTCACGATGAATTACGAAGTGTTACCACTTCTCTGAAACTCTATACCTCATTTACTCATTTTCGATTCTCACTCAATTTTTCGCTTGATATATTGGAACCTCTTCTTCTGAATATCAGATCCCTTTTGTTTGTGCTTTTCTTTCTCTGTCTCTGGTAGCTAGATAGTGTTCAATGGTAGACAGGATGGAATTTCAAATTTCCATAACCAGCAATTAAACATCATGTAATGATTTTATTTTATGACATATTACGCAACCAGATCTCACACCCAGTTATGGAAATTGCAACATACCATATACATTCGTTCCAATTTTCTGAGTCTCTATCGCTAAACACCACAGAGCACCACATTATCGCTTTTTACAAATTACGTCGGCATACAGGACGACAGTTCTGATGGCAGAAAGGCAATGAAATACGAATTTGCAAATATATGGCGGCAAAATCAAACTAATCTATGAATAAAGGTTTTCTGCTTTTGTAGAAATAATTGAATCATACAGTAGTAGAAAATTTCCTTAAGAATACCATCTATTGTCCAAACAGGTACTCTACTGAACCATTCTGCTATGTGTCTGTAATAGATAACCTGCCAAAAAGGAAATAATATATGCGCGGAATTACACAACAGTCTACAATTTAATCATTTCAGAAAAGCTGCCAGTCAACTATTGATAGAATATATTTTGATGCTAGAGACTTACTTGTAGTTAATAGTATTTTCAATACATTTTCGTTCTATATGACATCTATCAGGTGCGCGAATAAATGTATGCTGATTTTCCCATAACGCCCCTCTTGCTTTCTTTCTCCACTCATTGATCAAAGGTATTTAAAGAATCAGATAATCAACGCGTTGAAGTCACTAATGAATTAAAACCGTCAGTAACTCAATCTCTGAGCTCATTAGAATTATCATGTAATCGAAAAACATTTATAATCACCCTTCTTCTGGTCTTTGAATCCAAAAGATCAATAACATTTCAAACGAACATGAGATGACTCTTCTGCAACGGTTCTCTTCTTAAGAAGGAAAAGAAGCACTTGAAATATGTCATCTTTTCAGCCAATGCAATAGTGACCCTTAATTCAAGGAAAAGATTTGGCAACCATTTTGACGGACATGGCGAGAAATTTGGTGATTTAAAGGAAACGAAAAAGTGCTAGAACCAAGTGAACAGGAAGAAAGCACAATTTCTTTCGTAATTTTCGGTGTGACGCCATCTGGTCGGAATAGTAGAAATACATAGAGCTGATACAGAGAGCCAATCTGTGGTCTTGTCTTGACTGGCTTGAGATCATTGTGAAGCTGTCATACCTGGAAGCGGATTTGCAGAGGAACTGCTATTGCGTTTCAAGGAATTCCAGAGCATGCAATCGAGATGTGTGTGTTGGAAGAGCTGCGGAAGTTTGTCCTTTGTGAGAGCTAGTAAGTTTAAAAGATATTCACATACAAGGATTGTCAGGAAGAACATGTTACAGTTTTGTTCTCCTGCATTCAGTCGCATCTGTAAAAGACCTTTCTGTTTGTGATGTTATTGTCCAAGTCCTGTTACCTGTGTGTCAACCGCAGTTTTTGTGAATAAAGCGTCATTTGTCGTTATTCTCCTAATTTGGACTTGATTTGTATATCCAGAAGTAGCAAATATTATTAACTAGAAATTTCTTATTACGAACCACCTGGGATACAATTTCTGACCTGTATTGTAAATCCTCACAATCATTTATACTATATCTCTTTATACAATGCAGCCACTATACTGTTGATAACTTCCGCTCGCTCTACCGTAACTGTAATTACAGTAAATTTTGCTGCTTATAGAATGCATTTTCTTCGAAATCTTATATTTCAATAATTCTTTTCACACATGTCACGTTTAACTCATTATAGAGAGAAGGAGAGAGAGATTCTCAATCACATCATATTAAAAGTCCCTATGAGTTATTTGAAAGAAAAGTAATAGAATCCTGCATCACATCCTCAAATGAAAATTAGAAATAAAGAGATGACTATACATTTATAATATCAAAAATTATAATACGTTATATCTAATTTTGATAATTTATAAAACGAGCTTTCTTAGAATATATATGTACTGTGCAAACTGATTTTCAAATAGTAATATCATATGTGACATTTTAATAAAAATTTCTCAGTCTGGTGATTTTTGAAATTTCTAAGTTTTCCTTACAATATTTTCAAATATAAGAAAAATATTTGATATTTTAATTCTATAATTTGCAAAAGCACAATTTCTGTAATATGAATGGAAGAGTCGCATTTATGAAAGCCGAAATATTTTAAAATACTCTATTTCACAAATATTACAAACATATGTACAGTAGCAGATTTTTCGTTAGTGTATCGAGATAATTAGACATATGAGTCATGGGCACAATATGTATGGGTGATAAAAACATCTAAGTAAATTAATTCTCACCACAAGGTATAGGAAGAGAGGCAATTATTAGAACGCTGACAGTTGTAATGGAAAGCAAATATGTGGTTGGCATCGTCATTTCTACTGAAACGCCCTGGAGTAATGAACCGATGATTGACGTCGCCATCTTCTCCTGAAACTAATCGTAGAAATGAGAAAACTCCGCGCTTTATGTTTCCACACAGCGCCATCTAGTGGTTCACATTTGCTATTCGTCTGTGCGTTGTGTGTAGAAAACTGATGCTTTCATCTTCCTTTTGAATTTTTAACCATGAGTTGAAAATACCCTGTAAACACGCAGGCCGCGAATATCCCATACACACAATTTTACTACTCTATTTATTTTATTCATTCTTTTCTTTTTCCTAGGAGTGAATTCCAAATAGCTGACGATGAGTTTAAACGGTAACAATGATGTTTGAGAGTGAAAAGAGCATTGGTTATGAAAAGTGTATCACTCAGTACGCTACAGCCTCTACTATGGGTCAAGGCGTCGTCAAGGTTTCGATGGGGTGTAAAACCACTAAAAATGGTTTGGCTATTTAGATAGTTGCAGTTGAACTGCAAGAAATCACGAGTGCAAAAGTAATAACATTCATCTAATTGAATTTATTATTTTATTCTGTATAAAATACATCACATATGTTGCCAATATTTGGACTGTAGCAGATGCTAATCTTGTTAAACACTTATTCAAAGAGCTTTAGTTTTTATTTTTGCTGAAACATTATTGAATATTTTAAAGTAAGAGGCACACATGACTATTTTCAATAATGACTGTTCACTAAACGATCAGTTAAAAATGCATTTCTTTTTCTACGGTGGTGGTTATTAAACTGCTTTTAAAATTTTTAGAAAGAAATGTCAATGAGCCGAGTTCCAAATAGAAACATATTTATTTGTTCTAAAGTATAGCTATTCCATTTTTATTCACAAACCACCGATAAATTAAAATGAGCCGTATTTGACGATTATTTTATACCGAAATATTTGTCTCCAAGACATTTTACTTAATCATACAGGAGTGCGTTTTGTACTGTGTTTATTTTCACATTTATAAAATCTGCTCTATTACTTTTACCAAATAATATATGCATAACGCCTTATTGAGAATAAAAACGCGGCAGGAATAATATAATAATATAGGCATATCTGAAATTCATCTTAAAGTGAATGCTTAAATTGAAAGGTATTGGCCCATAGTTTTGTAGAATATCTTCTCAGTTACGTAATAACACAATTTCAATATTTTCATAGCCATCTAAATGCAACACATTCTTCGTTTTGATCTGTACAAATAAAAATACTTTGAAAGATAATCAACGTCTACATCGTCACCAGTGTCTATTCAAACATATTACGAAAAATTCTACAATTTCACACTTTCACTGTTGCAAAAAGGTTATCAAATAAAATATTAAATTTTTATTCAAGCATTTTGAATATATGCCTGATAAGTTTTATTTAACTAGTTAGAAATGCAAAGAAAATCTTTACTAAAAAGAACTCGACTGTTACATAATAGATATATAGAAAAGTAATGAAATAATTTTAAATTCAAGAATGTATTCTTCTTTTCTTCTAGACTTACTTGAATGTTTGCCAATAAAAGTGTTATCATTTTCTTTATTTCTTATTTTTCTATTATGTGCAAAAATCTATGATTTTGATTTGAATGAATATTATTGTAAGATTAACATGAATTGACCTCAATAAATATATGATTGGAAAAACGTTGTTTTTGTGTGTTTTTATTTTATTTCCTGGCAGTCCCTTTGTCTAAATATCCATCATAATGTAATTGATTTGACTATCCTTGGTAACAGATAAACACTTTTACAAGTAATAAAAATTTTTGCTAAGATTTTCCAGATATTTTCTATAAGAGAAAGTTTCTATAAAAGTCATTTTAGTCATTCCATTTTGTTATCTTTTTCAATCTGATACTTTTTGTATTTAATCACTAAACTAGTGTATATATGTACAATGTATTTAACTGGAGGAAAATGCCAATATGTTATTTTTAATTATTTGAATTAAATGAAATTATTTTAAAATAGATATTCGAAAATATACAATTCGCTTTTTCAAAAGCGATATCATCCCTATCGTTTTTATTTTATTTATTGGAATACAAAGTCGGAAATTTTTCACGTGCAAGAAATATATATGAGTAAATTTAAATTTTTAGCAATTTATATAGTTTCAGTTTTTACGAATTTGAATTATTTGTACTTCGTTTTCCATTCAATAGTGTAATATTATGAACAAACTAATATTGAATCTTTTATAATCTAACAATTCAAAGAGAGTATAAAAATCGATCAGCATATATAAGTTGGCAGATCCACAAGATTTTGTACTCTCAAATCAACAATTTGGCGAACTTATCTTACTAAACACTCATAATACGAAGTTATTAAAGTTACCCAAGCTAAGAATGAAAGCCAGATATTGAGAGGGAATATGAAACGCTACCGTATGGATCAATAAGTTCGAGACTAACCTGAGAGATGGCGCCTGTATAAACCAGTAACCAAGCCTTTCTAGAGTACTAACTAAGCTGAAACGTAAGCCAAATTCAAGTCGATCGGACCAGAAACAGTTGAGTTATCGAGGTTGGAGTAAAGTCGTTTTTGTAGTTTGTTTAAAATGGAAAACTGAGTTTCAGAAATTTTGATAAATCATTGTTTTTAATGGGTAAAAACACCGTGCAAGCAAAAACAATGGACGTCGTTACCCGACTCTGTCCATCAAAAGCAACGATTTTACGGTGGTTTACGGAGTTTAAACGTGGTCTTATCGACACAACAATGCGGAACGCTCAGACTTGTGGAAGCCGTTACATCGAAAATGAAGTGACAAAAATTGGTACGAAAGATCGTAAAGAAGCCCGTGAGATTTTGCTGAGATGACACAGATATCATATGGAAGTGTATTTACTGTCCTTCGCGAAAAATTATACGAAAAGGTTTTTCCAAGTGGGTGCCACGATTTTCGATGAACAAAACAGCAACGAGTCGATGATTCAGAAAGCTGTTTTTATCGCCATTTTTACCTCTCGCAACAAAAAGATTTCGCGTCGTTACGTGACCATGGACGGTGGATACATCACTACTTTCATACCTTTAGAGTCGAAGCGGCAGCTCATCTGAGCGGCGCAATAGCTGGCGAAAGCCGTCCGAAGCGTCTGAAAACGCAGCAGTCAGCCGCCGGGCAAAGTGATATATGTCATGGGGATACGCATGGCGTGGATTTTCATTGACTACCCCTCGAAAAAGGTAAATCGATCAACAGCGATTATTATAATACTGACGGTTGGTGCGTTTGAAGGAGGAAATCGCAAAAGTAGAGAAAAATCCTTTTTCAACAAGACAATGCACCGGCCACAAGTCGATGGGAAAAATACGGCAAAATTGAACTGAAACGGGCTTTGATCTGCTTCTCACCCCATACCGCCAGATTTAGCCCAGTGACTACGCTCTTTGCTGATCTTAAAAATACCCAGGAAAAAGCTTTGTCTAAATGAGGAGGTCATCGCTGAAACTGGAAGCTTATTTTGAAGTGAAAGATAATTTCTTAAACATGGTATTGAAAATTGGTGCTGTTGAACGGGATTGTATCACCCTCAAAGGCAGATTATGTTGATGAATAAAAATTTTGCAAAAATGTTTGTTTTCAATGTTAGTCTCGGGAAAGTATGATCCGCAAGTTAGTGTTTACTGTTTTCCTTCCTCGGCCTGTGAGAGAACATTTTTCACATCATAAAAGTGTGCCTTCGCAACTTTTTCCATCCGATTATCCTGTTCGTCTTTTTGAGCAGATTCAACATAACTGATTTTGATTGAATGATTGTTAATATCACTCTGCACAAAGGGGATATTGGTAATGACGCTACTCTTGAACTCGGTTAGTTGATGGCCGTAGAAGCCTAGCTGTCATGGCTACAATTCACTTCACGGTGTGTCCGTCCAGAGACTATCGAGGTCCCAAAGTCGTACCTTTTGGTGGAGTTTCAGAAGAGAAAGTATTCCAGCTCAGGTGCCAAATTCCTTGGTCACATGATCAAGACTGTACCAGAAGTTCTATCATTGACAATCTTCCAGTTAGAATCAAATTGAACATTAATAAATAAAGTCAAAACATTTCGGGTGATGAGGACATCTTTTAAATGGTACCTTCTTCAAACTTACACACAACCCGCGTGTGTTCTCGTAGTCAGATAGATTTTAACGTGCTTCAGTTTTATATATGGAGTTGGGATCTTTATGTATCTGTTGTTTGTCATTTTATTGACGCTGAAGTAAATAGAGGGGCCATTGGCGACTGACTCGTAATTTTGAACCTCGATCAAGTGACGAGGACGCCACCTGAATTGGCACTTCTCTCCTAACTTCCTCCAATCACCTCTAATGGGATTTGAGACTTGATATATTTAAAAGTATCGCATTTAAGAGTTCTTTCAGGCATCGACTGATCCTATGACTGACGGGAAAATACCACTGGCCACTAGCACCACAAGTGTGGCCATAGTAGTAGCATCTGTGAATTTGGAACTCACTTACAGAAACAGCAGGCAGCGAACTCGTGAGCATGGCAAATGGGTACCATTGTTTTGTTAGTTACTTCGTTTCTGTATATCGTGATGATAGAATTTATGTTTTATCGCCAGTGACAACTCGCAGCAGCATTCCAACTGTTAAATAATAATAAATCTTCTGTAATGTATCTAAAGATCTGGAGTTTATTTTTAAGGACCAGTATTGAATTTAAATCTTCCATTAAAACGACGATATGAGTAACACGAAATTTTGTAAGCTATAATTTTTAATATTGGACAGAATAACCATGAAGATTATATACTTTTAAAAATATTTCACATAGTCTCCTCTGATATTAACAGTGATTTGCTTAAGATTCCTTGTTGATAAAATAATTATTATATCTCTGTCGAAAGTAAAAGAAATTTTCTTAATCCTCTTTCCATTTCTCTTTGAAAATTTTTAAAACATTTTCATAATTGCTAGTACCAACCAAAAGTAAACAAGCAATGTAATTGAATTTTAGGTCACAAACTGACCAGAGTCAATAAATTATAAAGTTAAAAATAACGTTCGTTAAAATATTTATACTACTACAAGAGAGTAGCTAATAGGCAATTGAAGTCAGTTAATCAACTGCATAGATTATTATTTGTTTTTAATATTTGGCCTTCCCAATATCTTCCTCGCATTAAAAATTAAACGATCCCCAATCTTCTAATCAAAAGCATGCCTGAGAAAAATTTTTGTTGTTTAATTTAAATTAATTTAAACTTAATTCATAATTAAATTAAACAATATATTGTTTAATTTTGTCAGAATTTCATTTGTCAAATTGAAATGAAGTATGTAATTTAACAGGCTTATATTTGTAGTCAAATATATATTCAGTAATGAACATGAATTTAACCATCTTTGAAGTATCTTCGACAAAATGCATGATTGAAATAATAGATTATCAGTATATCGATAGAGGGGGAGGCAAACATTAAGGGTAAAAATTTGCCAGGCGATAAAACATCTAAATACATGGTTTTTCATTCTGTTAATGGCAGTGGTGTACTGCAGCAGAACTGATAGATTGAAGCGCTGTATGGAAATCATAATCGCGAGTTACACCACTATTTCTACCGAAATCACTGTATGGCTTTTTCCGATAACTGTACTTCGCCATGCCTCTTGAAAACCAACACAGAAATGACGATGTGTAAAACCGCGCTTTATGTTTTCCAATACAGCGCCATCTAGTGGCTCACCGCTTGCTCTCCACAATGTCTTAGAATATGATTGTTTAGATATTCTCTTTAATATCCCTAGTACTTTTGGCTTGCTTATGAGTTTTGAAACACCCTATATAACCGAATTTATTACATAAATATTCACAAAAGAAAGAAAATGAAAAAGAAGTAGTTTTTAGAATTTGTTCCATATACAAAAATTTGAAAGAAAACCGTGTTTTTAATGAGACGATGCGTTTGTTTTTGATGCATAAGTAAATTAAAATTTTGGATAATATTTGGACAATGGCTGACGTAAAGTATTTTCTGTTTTGTTTTCAAAGCAATGAAGATATTTGAATCTGTTATTTACATTTGAAAAAGTGGAGCCACACACACACACACACACACACACACACACACACATATATATATATATTTT
>BMAW01097540.1:461228-483292 GCA_019974015.1 Nephila pilipes
GGGGGGGAGGCTCTGAATGGCCGAAGAACGTTTAATTCCATTTCAGAAATTAAAGGAAATTCAACTCTACTTCCAATCAAGAACTTTTATAAAAATTAAAGCTTTTAGTTTGAATCACTCGATAGTTTAGCTATTTCCTCTTGAGCTTCATATGACAAGTGATCGCAGATATCAATCAAAAATAATTTTTGAATCCAATAAAACTTTTTTGAAATCAAAATATGATATGACGCGCTTGTAAAACTGTGTTTATCTCTCTAATGTTTTAAGTTACCTATAAAAAAAATTTGTAATTAAAGTCTTACAGTAATTTTTTCCATATTAAAATTTTCGATAGTCGAAAATATTTCGAATGAATCATTTTCCATCTTATTCTTCAAAAAAGACTCATTTTAAAAAAATTTATTAAAACCTCCATTATCATCTTTAGAAGTAAAAATTAATATTTTTTACCATTTATAAGCATTATTATTATATTTATAAATCATTTAATTTCTCAAAAATTTCTGACACATAGTACAGCTTTGCTAACAGTAAATCATTTTGAAAAAAGCATCAAGATCAGATTTTCATAAATATAAAATTATGAAATTAATATAAATATAAAATATAAAATTAAAAAATATATAAAATTTCTTCTTTTAATAACATAATCTTCTTAAACTTCGCTCTCTTGATTTCCATCGTACTTCTACATGTAATAATAATTTTTTTGTATTCGGAGTCCAAGTCTACAAATATTTGAAAATTAAATGGCTGCTAAGCGCACAGATTTTAATAAATTGTATAGTTTTGACAACGTCCTACAGCACATCGTCCAACTACGTTGTTTTTTTTTTTTTTTTTTTTTTTTTTTGGCTACAAAAGCTTCTCGTTTGATCACGCAATATGTAAAAGTTACATATTCATTTCCAGCAGCTTTAATAAGCGATTTAAAACAAATAATATACCTTCAGTTTTCAAAACAATCATGAATTTCATTATATATAGCTTCCCCAATTGCATATTCTTTCAAAAAACAGCAAAATAGCAATTCTTCCGCGATATTTTCTTTATGCATGCATCTGACCTATATTTACAACCGAAATCATTTTGGAATATCAAGTGTTTCGAAGTGAATTGTAAATTTTGTTCTTTATTAAAGAAAGTCTTATAATAAATTGTTCAAATGGATCATTGCTAACTTGTATTAGCTAGAGTGTCGCAGAATGGTTAGATTGTAATGTCTAAAGTGTCGTTTGGCAAACACGTTTTCTGAATTCAATTGCCCTTTTTATTTCCATGAAGTGCTTTTAGCATTTTAATAGCATCAGGTAATACAAGATCTTCTCAAATGGCTTGTGGTCTTTTTCTTTTCACAATCAAATATGAAACTTCGTATGATGCAAGTAACTATTTTTTGCTAGCAGTCATCAAAAATATTTTGTTCTTTATTCGAAGATTTTGATAATCGTTCGAAGATCTCTTTTTGTTTATGGACATACAAAGGTTGCTTGAATTCTTCGAGAATGCTTTGAAGGTTCGGTACTTATCGGAACATTTCAAAACTCTGTAAGAGGATCGATAAGTCACGTGTTGGTTCACATCATTAGCGCCGATGTGGTTGAAACTTTAAAAACTTGCATACCCAACAGAGGCGAATCAATTTCTTAAGCCTTGCTTCTTTCTGACTGCAACAATTTCTTAACGATGAGTGTATTTACATGGTCTTGATTAAGCAAAAGCGTATATATATATATATATATATGCGATTTTGCTTAATCAAGACCGTTTATTCATTTTTGCTAAGAGAAAGCAAGGCAATAAATATGCATAAGGCAAGAGACGCAGATTCGCTGTTTCAGTTACATCAGAAGAGCGCAGAAGAGAGAGAATTTCTTCTTACCTCCGTTTTTATAAAAAGTATTTCTCCAGATTACGTGGTAACCACGTGGTGTAAGATGTAGGGATTCTGAAGGACATACATGGCCTTGAAAAGTCCAGTAGAGATTATCCCGACAAGTCTAATATCATGAGAAACACAAGTTCAACAAATTCTTTTGAGCTCGCGATCACATAAATTAAAGAATATTTTGGAATTGGATCAGAAAATAAGAATAAACACTTTTTACTTTTGAGTTACAGAGTAAGAAAAATTAAGAAATTGAAGAAAAAAATTGGGCTAAATTATCACAAATTAAAGTGAATTTATCTAATCAAGTAATTATTCCATCCCTTTTTGGAGCTTGGGCTGGAATCGTAGCTTGGAATGGCTGATTAAGATAGTAATTTTCCATGACCTTTTTTTTCGTTTTGCCTTTAACGGCTTATTTCTACTTTATAGCAAAACTCCATGTTTTAACATGGATGAGCATTAAACATCATGGATGAGCACAACAAATAATATCAGGAGCTTCTCACCTCAAATGTCATCTCGGAATCTTTCAATATCACCAAATCAGCTGAAATAATTGACCATACAAGTTTATTCTCACAAACTTCAAGTTACCTGACTTCATAAGTCATTCAAAGTCATGTTCAAGTTTATTTCAAACTATGCATGATTCGTTCAGGAGATATCATCGAAACAAACACCAATATATCTAGGGAATAAATTTTTCGAACCGATCCTTGGCACTATTGTCAAAGTCAAAGAAATGGTAGAAGAATATCTGGGTGCACTTCTCTACCCACCTCCGAGCCATTCCTTTTTGACGAAGCACCGCCGGAAGCATATTCGAAAAAGGCACCAATTCCACTTCATACCAACCCTCGGTACCATTCAAGAAGTTTCAAACTACTATGTTGCAATTTAAATGGGTGTTTAAGCTGATCAGATATCTATTGATAATTTCAAATATGCGTGAATATTTACTGTCGCAAATACAGCTGAATTTTCAAACAATCAGACAGAAACTCTTCAATACCTGAAACCTTCAAGAAACTCATAAAACCGTACATCAACTACACATCGATTTAAATCGTTAAATCTACTTGCTTTCAAAAATGTACAACACCATAGCTGCATGTAACCAATTCAAGTCCTATCATCAAGAACTTCATTTAAACTCAACAAATAACTTGCACTGTCTTTGAATAACTTTAAAAATCAGAGTGATTTTGAATATTAAGGAAATCTATGCTCTTCTAACTAAAGAAGACATTTTAAAAATAAATTATGGTGCATTTTGAAACAAAACAACATCAATATTGCCTTTTTGTGTATCGTTTGCAAAAATTCGTTGTAAACTTCATTTTCTATAAATATTAATGGCCTGACAAGTATGTAAAAATGTACTCAAGCTTATGAATGGGAAAAATATGTAACTGTACTTATACTTATGAATGAACAAACATTTGAAAATATTTTCATGATTGGACAAATATGTGGATGTATACTCATAAACAGACAAACAAGTGCAAATGTGAAAAATTTTAGCTCTCAATTGCACCTTAGGAACGTTGTTCAACATATTATATTTGACCTGACTCTACATCTGGTCATTCTTTATTATCATAGATTAATTTTACTGTGGAAAATAAAAAAATATGTAATATATTTGGAGGTTCATCTAGACTTTATATAAGATTAGTTGTTACGGCGAATGCAAAATATTAACACCCTCCATTAGGAATTTTTAAAACTATGTAATAGTCCAGGGTAGCTTTTGTGAGGATGGGTAATTCCTCTTTTCTCTGCTGCAAATGGATTTTGTGGCTCATGAATATAAAACATTCACATACATTAATAACATTTTAGTTGTTACTCGGAAAGAATCGAATCCAATTTTCAATTTTTTTAAAAAGTAACCATATGGATAATTTATTGAGTTTTGTACTACCATAGGTCATGATCGCGAACTCGCTCCCGGGGGTTTTCATCGAGTCGTGAGTTCAAGACTTGTGTTACTAAAGACCAGCCGTATAGCTGGGGCTAATGCACGTTGAATCTGTCGAGATTCAAAATCCTTCCGTTGGCATGGTATGGAAGCTAGGAGAAGGAGGTGCCAGCTCAGATGTCGTTCTCGTCACTTGACCGAGGTTCAGAATTACGAGGTCCATCGTTAATAGCTCTGGTGTTGCTTCTACTGCGACTTTAATAAAACCAATCAGTCCAAAAAGTATGAAAGTTAAGATTGTTTTATTGCAATCATTTTAATTGATCATTACCAAAATCACCTGCCATTCGTAAATCAACATAAGAAAAAGCATCAGTAAAAATGCAGAAGGTTTCTCTTACAGGCTCCCTTCATTAATTGAAGAAAGAGATTTGTAACTTTATAATCAGTTAGAACACAGAGAGCTGAACCAAATTTGGATTTGTGAAATTGCTGCTAAAGTGTCTGCAGTTATTCAATACTCGAGCTGACAATTGTTTTATACGCTAATTGGCTATAACAATCTTGTATTCTTACTTTTCTTACCAAACTATATTTGCGATATTTTCAATAAATTGGGAGTTTACAATCATTGTGTTTATTTTTATGCGTCCCTGAATAAGTTTTATACATTAAGGCTACGCACATTAAATGATATTCTAAATTATGAATTCTATCTCATATAAAAACTGTTTTTGTTGTTGTTAGAAATAACGCGACAAATAGTTAAATCTTGTAGAATTACAACGGCTCCCCAATATCAGGTTGTAAGTAAAGTAGTGGCAACATGGTCTAGAAAGTGGCCCAAGATCAAGGATATACAAGCCGTGGGGTGGTGCTGTTATCCATGTACAGATTGCATATATCATTCGATCCATTTATAATGGTAGTTGCTGCGCTAATCGTACGTGGAAGAGAATAGTGTCAATTTTAGCACTCTAAAGCATGTTTACAAAAGGTGATCAAAAGTCGGGGATTAAAATCGATGTTCTCCGTGGCAAAAATGCATCACGTATTACGTGATCACGTATACGTGATCAAAAAACTATCACGTATTACATGAGACCTGTTTCAATAATGCTTTACCGTATAGGAGCGTTGCACGATGGGTCAAAGCGTTTGGTTCGAGTCGGAATAAGGCTGAGAATATGTACCGCACTGATCGGTCATCCATTCCTCAACATCAGATCGCCGTCATGGATGGTCTACCTTCCGAAAACCGTCAATGAACTGTCCGAGTATTATCCGCAGAAATTGGTCTCAAATAATGTGGTGCATCATAGGGAAGTATCATTTTAGCACATGGAAACTTTCGTCCCACTGGATCCCACATCGACTCACTGAATTACAGAAATGGTACCAGTATGCATCGGTTGGTTTCCCTCTCAACATATACCATAATGTAGAAGACGCATTTCTCCAGAGTATATCTCTACTGATGAGACATGGGAGAGAGACCACGTGTCTGAATTAAAACGTCAATAGAATGAATGACGCAGCCTAGTTCGCCACGTCCACAAAAAAGTCCGATAAGAACCCAACCAAGTGAAGGTTATGTTAATTGTCGGATACGACTGTCAGGATATTATTCTTACTCGTAATGTGCTGAAGGAGGAACTGTCAACACATGTTACTATTGCCGATTTCTGCAACATCATTTGACCCCTGCTATGCAGCAAAAACATTCACGGATATTGCAAAACAATCTTCCTATTTTGTTGCATGATAACGTTCGTTGTCACGGGGCATACTGTTTAACGTTTTTAAGAAAAGATACTCCATATTTGGGGTCGCTGTATATAAAATCTCACACCATTAAAAAGAATCTCTAACTAAGATAAATTTAAATTCAGGGGAACGTTACTAGAATATTTTTACTCTTAATATAGTTTTAGAAAATGGTTATGAATATAAAAATGATAATGCTTGTAACCTTTGATTACGAAAGACTGATCTCAACGAAGCCTTTTCCTGAAACCCAACATCTCGATGTTGAGTATGAGAGAAGGCGACCGTTTTAGATATTGCCTAGCATCTGAAAAAAAAATTATGGATAATCTAATGATTGACTATCACTCTCGAAAATTGATGTTTTCCCATTAAGTCATGAAAATGAGATGATAATCATTCAAAAACGCTACGTAAATAAAACATTTAAATGAAAATAGAAACGAAGACTATTAACAGCATTCGAATAAAGAATTCTATGTTTATAATTTACTGCACAAAAAGCCATTCTCAGGCTAATATAACTTGAAACTGCAATAACGTGATATTCACGTGATAGTTCCGCAAAGAAAGAGTCTCAAGGGACTCATAAAGACCTGGTGCAGCTAATTCTGTTTCGATTGCTTAAATGAAACTAGGATTGACCTTAGTATCCTTCGTGATTTGTAGATGCAATTAAGAAAATTGGTTTCCACTCTTGCTAAATTTCGTTTTTAAAAATGCAAGGTTTTGTAAACAATGGGTTGCATAGTAATAAATTATGTGGTAGGATCAAGTGTTTGAAGTGGGTATTACATCCCCTTGAAAAGTTGTTAAAAAGACGAAGGTATCAAATTGTCCCATTTCTGTAAGCAGTTTTTCGAAGATTTGTGTTTTGTTTCTGAATATGTTTTAAAAAAACTGAAAGGATAATCTGTAAAAAATTCATTTTTAATGCCTTATACAAATATTAGTAAGATATTTTGGATGATTTCCTGAATTTTGGTCTTCAATAGTTTCATATTATATCGTGTTGGTTAAAAGACAATATCCGAAGATTCTTACATGATTTGAGGCAAACTTTTTATACAGAAATATCGTTATTGAAAGAATGTTTATAAGGCTTCTAATATCATAGAACTGAATAGTTAACAAATAAATGACTAAATTTCATGCCTTTTTTTTAATTCATTTTTAAGTTAACAAATTATTTTTCATCCGGTATTCGTATTTTTGCTAACTCTAACTTACTTTTCATAAGTATCCCATTTTAGAAATATGTGTTGCACATCTTTTCGAAAGAAGACAACTTAATTTAAAGGCGAAAAAATTTAATATTAACAGATAGTTTAACACTCAAATAATGCTTCTATAAATTTAGGCTTTTTAAAATAATTATACGTACATAATTACTTTACGCGCGAGATTAATATGTATCACATTTTCCTCTTATACGTGAGGATTAAATGATGTACTTGTTAGATTTTGAGGTAAAATAAATTATTTTTAATATCGCAATAAAAACGCTTATCAGTTTCTGGACTCAAAATACAAATTGTTTACTTCCTCACTTTCTCCTTTTCTTATCGACTACAAACAATATACTACATTAAAACATAATTCGTGTTATTATCAAACTGTGAAGCATCACAACATTAAAAAATCATAATGCAATTTGTATCATTTTTCGCATTTCTACTAGCACGATATACGTGTTATGCAACTGAAACTACTGACAAGAAATTCGAGTTCACTCTGAGAGACAACATACCTGACAGAAATATCATAACCAAAGAAACAGTTGCTAACAGAATTCACTGTGCAGCTAACTGTATGAGGGATTCCAGTTGCAAAGGATTTGGATTTAACTCCGATAAGACTTGTTTTTTAATCGATGTGCATATGGACGAAGATTTCTGTACGAGTGCAACATGCTCTGAGAATGATGGAGTCAAGATTTACATGGTAAGATTAAAAGCGATTTGTGTGAATTGTAATACAATTGATCGATACTTTAATTAAATAATTAGAATAAATTATTTTGTCTTAAAATAATATGAAATTCAATCAGAAAAATTGTTACATACAGAAGTATAATTTTCGGCGTTTAGAGAATTTTAAAAACGTCAATTATAAATATATATATATATAACCTCAATCTTTAATGAAATAATCATCATATTCCACTATTGTTTATGTCTACTCAAATTGTAGTGAATTATCAATAATTCATTTTAATAAATTAGGCTGTTATGAGTTTAATTTTTAAATATATTATGAAACATTTGTAAATCTCCTTTTAACATTAAAATACCGTGGGAGTCCTTTCCAGTTTAATCTTTGTATTTCTTGTAAAATAATTCTATCAAATTAATCGAGTAAATCCTCGTTTGGCGTTTTTTGGATTCACACCTACTCGATATAAAGCAGTCATTTTGTTTTTCTAAATTTCTTTTTAAATTTTCTTGCCATATGCGTGTTTCTTATTGGCTCTTTGTTATAAGTTAGTTTATTAAATTAACCCAATTTAGCTTATAGGAAAGACTAAACAGGAAAGGAACTTGAATGGTTGGCATTTATATACATAATAAATATATAATAAGGTTACAAAAAATGTTCGTCCCGAGAATGTAAAGTGAAAGAAGTCCAGCAAGGAGGATAAGAGAGAGAATGGCACTTTATTCACAAATAGTCAAGGGAAAAAAAAGCATAGGTAACAGAACTTGTATAGAGAATAACAGTATACAAAAAGAACACTCGAATAGATTAACAACACAAACAAATAGCAAATCATTCGTAAAACTCGTAATAGAATTTTTAATAACGTTCAGGTCACCAGCTTATTAGATCCAGCTTGGACAAATCTCGAATTACAGATTCCGACAAGCCTCTTCACCTCCGAATCTCCTCGTAGTTATTACTACCTGACCAGAGATGACGTCACAGTAAACATTCCAGAATTTCTCTCCTAATAGACATATTGGAAAAAATTGAGCATTTTCGAGAACCTTCGTTTTTTTCTCCAAAGTCACGAAGTTTGATGCCAATTCACCAAATGATTGCCAAGGTAAGAGAGTCACTGCTAAAGTTTTGTAAACACCTGTATATGTCCCTCTTCATTCATAAGAGTAACCTTGTAGTAAAGCATAATTGTAGGCTCAACAATGTTTTTGAGCCTTCGTTATAGTTCGTGTGCAGTGTACATATATAATATACCAAACATACTCATTGGGACTCATTGATTTTATAAATTACATTAGATGGTAGTGCTGGTAGCTTTATTCGCTCTATTTCAGCTATCCAAATTTTGAATGGAGTGCAAAAACAAGATGAGGATGCGATGCCCTGCTATCAACATTTGCTTGAAGGGAGAAAAAGAAATTGATGAATGATATTAAATGTCTTCACCGCAAAACAATCAAGAATATAAGAAAAGCCAGGACTTTTATAATAAATATGAATTTTATATTTCTGAGTGTACGTTTCTGTATCATGCGACGCATATTATATCATGCAAATTAATATAAAATTTATTTTAAATTGAAGAGAACTTCATATGTAATGTAAAAAAGGTTCTTTGAATGTAAAAAAGGTTTTAAAAACTTATTGTGTTAAATAAGAAACACTACTGAACACTATTCTCTCAGCTGTTTTTTCTATCTGTTTTTTTATTCTTTAATCTTAGGAATTTAGTTCCTGAAAAAAAAATATTTTAACTGCATCAGTATAAATTTTTTAAAAAATTATTCTTAATAAACAGAGATTTTCAAAAAAAAACATTGCTTGAGGTTTTAAATAACTTTCATGTTTTTTAGCTTAAACATTCTAACGAATATTTATAGACTGATTGTTCAGAGATTTTGTTTTAAAATATATTTCCTTCTGCAGTCGAAGCAAGAATTAACCACTACAACCACAGAGAAGCCTACTACAACTACAACTGAAGCCCCAACTACGACAACAACCGAACAACCTACAACAACTACAACTGAGAAGCCTACAACAACTACAACAGAGCAGCCTACAACAACAACAACAGAGCAGCCAACAACAACAACAACTGAGCAACCAACAACAACCACAACTGAACAGACTACAACGACTACAACAAAGCAGCCTACAACAACAACGACGACCGAAGTCAGACACATTTCGTTTTATCTTTTTCGATACTTGTTTTATATAACTGTTGATTTCAAAATTGAATTTTTTTACTATTTTTATTTTTTATATACATTTTCCTCTCTTTTTAAAAATATTTACAGACACATTTTAAAAATAAAATATATAAACATCATTTACAAGAACATAAATATTATAATATGTATAGAATAAGATGTATATATACTCATGTAGCATTTTAAACATTTAAAAGATGTTTAAATTTAAGTTACTGATAGAGATTCTATTCAATATAGATATACCAAGTAATCTAATTCATGAATTTGAAACCAATTCAAAGATATAATTAAACTAATATTAGGACTAAAAACCAATTATCATGGAAAAGGAACATTATCATAGATCAAAACACAAATCGATAAAAGAATATTTCCATTAGTACATCTGTTTTCAAACTTTTGGTCATTCCTTTGAATTACTTAAAGATTTTTTTTAATCAAATATTTATACCAAGATATATATTTTCATCAATAAACTATATGTTTATAATCATTTATATAAGTAATGGAAGGAAGGAAATTTTGGTTTGGAGTATAACTTGAAGCAATAAAAAATAATAATATATCAATAATGAATAAGAATAGAAGATAATAGAATGCAATATTTAATTTTTATGACAAAATCGAGTTGTCGAAATTAGATGTTAATATTTTTTTTAAATTCCATTAAATAGATGGTAAGGACCTATACTTAATAATGTCATCCCAATATTTAGCATATACTACAAAACATTTGCGGCATTTTTTCGAACGCTGGTGTTCCAATTGCAGAATAACAACGACAAAAACCTCAATTGAGACTTAGGATAATATGGAACAGATAAATTTTTCAGAATTTTTTCTCAATATATCCTTTGATCATATTTCTTTTTCTTGGTATACCTCTGGTGGATATTAAAAGTATTACTCTACTAATAAATAACTGCGCTTCGAAATTATACTTCCTGATTTTTTGGGTTTTTTTTTCAGTGTTTAAAACCTACATGAGAGGTTTAAACATGATTATATGAAAAATCATACCATCCTAAATAAATAGTAACGGCAAATATTACGATATATCAGAATACCAATTTTTATAATTACGAAACATTACGACTTCAATGGGAACATTTTACGTAGAATAAGGAAAGCGATAAAGATATTTTTCTGGTAACTCAAAAAGGTCAAGTTTAATTCATATGTTAAAGAAATTAATTCTTTAGAATATTCATTACTTTTAGTCCTTCCTTTTCAGAGATAAAAATATGAGGCATAAGAAATGATTAGTATTATAGTAATAGTTTTTAGAAAATAAAAATGAAAGAGCATTTATGGTTCCACATTTTGGTGTGGGTCGAAAAGTGCGGAGTTTCTTTATTTCAGTTTATAAAGGCATGGCAACTACATGAAGAGCATAATTCAATGTTCGCCGAAATGGTGCTTGCCACATAATTTCCAAATTATTTGCCCTTGCATTCATATTTAAAGTTTTTTTTTTTTTTTTTTTTCATTCTTTTTCGTATTTTTCAAATAACAGTGATTTTTCTATATGTTTGACGAAATTACAGGCGCCGACAACGACAGCAGAAAAAACACCAACTTCAACTGTTGCCGACAGAACCTCGGAAACTGTTGAATACGAAAAACCAACGATGCCTTCCTTACCTACGATGCCGTCTCTCCCTACTATTCCAACTATTCCAACAATCAGTAAGTGCTCAAAAGCTTTTCTCACACTTATGATCTATCTGAAAAAATATTTGTATCACACTGTGAAAAATTATTTGTATTTTTTTTTTTATCTCTTGATTCGTGATGAAGATTGAGCTTATCTACCAGAAATGGGTTTAATCCTGTTTTAGCCCTCAAACAGTGCGAACTTTCACCAATTCCTCTCACTTCTGTACAAGAAGCAGTAAGGCTAAGCGTTTAAACTTATTAATGTAATTTAGCGCTGTTGGCGAAATTTAGCGCGATTTTTCAGTCGCCAAAGAAGGGATTAAAATAGGATTTCACCCAAGATTTGAAATTCGTAAATCACGCACACACGCACATTATAGATATGTATATACGTTTCGGTCATCTTTCTATATCATCTTCTTAGCTGCTCACGCACACCTACAAGGCCTTCGTGGGCCATAGTTTGTGAATCGCTGGATAAAGTTATAAAATTACTAGCTAGTCTTACAGAAGCGATAACGATAACGACTAAAAAATAAATAAGATCATTAGATTTGCAGTTTTTAAAAATGTTTCTTAAGAATGTCATACAAAACTTTTCTCAGCCATATAAAACAGTAATTATTAAAATACTTTTAGGCTTAGATGCAGTTAACGCCCGAATGTCAACTTCATTTTTTTTTTTTTTTCAAATCTATCCTTTTTGATTGTTTTTTTGTGTTTTGTGGATACTGAACAACAAAAGCTATTATCCTCATCTATCATTTTTATGATGGCCGATCATATCGGTTAGCATTTCGTTACTTTTGACAACACTTAAGAGAAAATTTTCAATATCATTGCAAAGAACAATGCACCAACTCGGGCGCATTCTGCATTCATCTGTGATTAGAGTTGAAGAGAAAGTAAAAATCATTGATTTCGGAGGGGAAAAAAATAGATCAATATGCATCGAGTGACAAGCTTGATTTTTTCGCCTAATTTAGTTTAATATGTGCCTAATTTAGGCAAAAATGGGAGTCGACAAGAACGAAATTTGGCATCAAAAGACAAAAAAAAAAGTGGGAGATAAAGTAACAATGCGGGCAGAAACTGCATAGGTACCGAAAAAAGGGAATGAAATGAAGAAAAAAATTAAAAAGTTACAAATCTTATTCCATTAAGATATTTGGTTTGACTTATGAAAGTGAAGTTCGGGGCTCTCAGAACGGATGAAAAAAAATTAATTTTGTATCTTGAGGATCTTATGAATAAATGTAAAATATATACATAGTAATACTCATTGATTATATCCTCTTTTATAGTTCCCACTACAATTAAGCAATACAAATGTGACAACTTTGCTTTACCAATTATGATGGGCCTTGAAGCGTAAGTTCTTTTGTTTGATTCATGTAGATTGAAATAACTTTTGATATCAATAAAATGTATCAGTACTCTTCACCTACTCAATGATTTATGAATACACATGTAAAACTTTTCATTTTCTTTCTGCTTCACAAATTTATTTTTACTGCTTTTGAAAATGTCAAGTTAACAAATTTATATTTAAAGAACAGGTTTTTTAGAAATATCAGACCTAAAATAAAGACAATTTCGTTGCGACTTAAAAATGTGGTCAGTAAAAAAGAGATAAAAAACAGCCATTAACAGAACAAAAGGATTACTTTTGTTTCTTAATATGACAACGTTTCTTCTAACCAATTAAAAAAGTAAACTATGAAAAGAGTAGAGAAACAATATATATATTGTATTTAAAATAATAAAAAATGAAATAGTATATGATTTTTTTTAAAAAAAAAAAGAGTTTATATTTTTAATGGTGAATTTTTTTAACAGATATTTATAAAATTGTAATAAGACATCTTTTTACATAAGATTATTAAATGAAATTGCATAGCACCGCTAGTATAGAACAATATAAGCACAGTATTTCCTGAATTAAAAAAAAATAATTCAATTTATGCAAACGTTTGATTCATATTGTTCATATTGTGGTTCATTCTCATATTAAAGGCATCGAAGAAAATTGAAAGCGGTTGTGGGATTGGAATGTTGAAAATTGCAGGAACAATTATGGTGTATGTTTTCAACTAATTGACCTATGAATAGAATATATTCCACATTAAACCTTGGACAATTTAAGCGAATAATAATCAGCTCATAACAAACTCAGAAAATTCAATTTCAGTGAATGGCAACACTGTGCGATCCCATGTATAAATTCGAGAAATAAAACTTTTTTTTGTTTATTATACAAATGGTTGCACAAGACTTAATCAATGGCGTTTATTACCGGGAACAGGAAAAAACAAATTAACTGGATATTAGAATTAATTATTTCAAAGACAAATAAGAAGGCAGTAACTGTTTCAAGCACGCATTTTCCTTTAACTGACCTTTGAGACTTCTTTATCACGTTATTTTAATTGAGGGCCTCCCCTTGTAAAATAACCGTAACTTGTAAACATATAAGAAGTAGAGTGAATGAGATATTGGATGAATCAGAAAGAGATTATAGGAGATTAAGGAATTAGTTCGATGGATAAACACATTATATGGGTGGAAGCAAGTCTGACGTGATCTTCTTAAAGTACATACCTGATTCAGATCCAATTCCAATAGACTTCTGGTTATTAAGATAAATAGAATTCTCAGTCATAGTATTTGGTTAAGGGCGAGATTAACATAACGCTTTACTTTAGTAAATTATTTTGATTTTTATTATTCTCAGATGGAATAAAATTTGTTGAATGTTTTCTTGACTAATTATTTATTGCGTCTCGATGGCTCATCGTATTTATAGCTGTGGTGGCTCGTGACAGGGCCACGTCAGAGTAATTGGAGGAAAACGCCGAAATATTCATATTAAATACAGAAACATCAAGGAACAATGGATGGCTTGTCAAAAACAAATAGCAGCATCAGAGTGGCATAATTGCAAAAGTTCCGAACAACCTTCGGTACCCTACAGGGACCCTTTGAGAAATACATATAAAGCTGAAAGATGTTTTACTAGCCTTCATAGCTAAGATATCCATTTGGGAAAAGATAGTTTGAATTGTTCTTCGAGTGATTATTTTTATATTGTGTATATGTGTAGGTAAAAATGATAGGAAAACAAAACGCTGCGACCCATCGACCAAGGATTCAAGTTTTTTATTATAAAAAATAATTCAAATATTTTGGATGTCATTTTATAAATTAAAATTCATATAATTATTATTTTAGATGAAACTTTTAAAAACCAATTTATTTTTGAAATTACATATATCCGCATGAGTACCTTGGAATCTAAAATAACGCTTTTACGATATCTTTACGGAAACGAAAACGAATTGGGAACATGCAAGATTTGACAGAGTATGAAATTTTTCTAAGCATATGAAATTGCCAAATCAAATGATATGCCGTAATACAGGATGTGGGTGGGAATCTTATGTAAAAAGACGTACGAAGTTACGAGTCGAATACATCGCGAGTAATTCAGCTCGATTCAATGCAAATTTTTCATATTCGAATTCATTAATGCAAAAGTATCTCAAATACCAAACTCACTAATGTTACACAATCGTCTTGCCCTGCAAATCAAAATCAAATAGGGGAAGTAAAGAAAAATAAATAATTCAAGATAAAAACCAACGTTTTTATATGGTGGCAAAATTTATTAAAAAATTATTGAAATATTCGTTAAAACGTGTCTCAAATGTCTAAATATTGCATTGTTAGGCTAGTAAGAACGATTCCCAAAGATTCAGAGCTCTAACTTGACGGGAAGTTGGTTAAATTAACTTTCGAAAATTTGATGATACACACACAGACACACACACCAAGTAAAATACATAAAAATGTTATAAAAACTACTAGAACGGCATCCGCATAAAAGAAGCTTCACTGACATTCATTCCATTGGGGTCAAATGTAATTATTAGCAGGCAGAATCAAAAATGTTAATATACTAAATGCAGTTTTATCATCAGATAACTTCCTCCTGATGAGATGAAAATTTCGTCAATAGCATTTGGGAGAAGATTATTTTATTAATATTTGCCGGTCTTTAGGTATTGAAAATCAGGATCAAGGATATTATTCCTGTTTTTAATCGTCGTTCTTATACTGATTGTATTTAGGAACATTTTAGAAAAATCTAATTATTTATAAAAATTGTCCATGAATATTCAGAAAATAAGTCATTTAATCCATAACTTTAATTGTGCACTTGTTGTTTATGTTAATAGTGCATTTCTTTTGTTATGGCTATCGTGATGTAAACTGTTCTAATTAAAAGGATAACTGAAATGTATAAAAAATAGGAGAAGAACTAATGAAATGTATAACTAAGCATTTGTAAAAGAGTTTTTTTTTCTTTCAAATTCGTGTTTTTTTTTTAAAAAAAAAATCATTTCACATTTAATTTGCTATAAAACGTTTTGTAAATCAAAGTACCGATTGTTTTTAGCATGAAAACTGCATACTTTTCCTATTTCAATTCACGAAATATTTCTTAATATACTGTACACATCTCTGAATGAAGATACCTGTTTAAAGGTTAAAAAGGTTAAAAACCATTTCGGCATTAGAGTTTTTTCGACTCCGAAGAAGGGGAGAACAGTTGCCTCACTTTGGTTGCTGATGGCGTATTGAACCCTAGACCAGTGGGTTCGAAGAAATTGAAAAGTTAATCGGTCGCTTTTTGTTGTGCTCTTACCAATGAGGCTGAAAGAGACTTCTCTCTCGTTCTAGTTATCAAGGCGTTTCAATCTCAGACATTATTGTTAAAGAGAGCCGCTGCGCAATCCCCTTCCAGTATCATCGTGATTATACGAAGAGAAACCTTCTAAATTTGTTGAGAAGGTCGCTTTTCTAGCCTTTACTGTGAATGATATCCATCCCCTCCCTGTTTAATTGAGCTTAGTTTTGGATAGTTCACATTTGGCTTCATCGACTATCTCTAGTAAAGTGGCTGGTCTCATCGGTATAGGCGCCATATTCGAAATATAGCTGGTCGCGATTTCTGTGCACTTTGTCTTAGTGGAACATACAGAAGCAAGTGTTTTGAGTCGGGGGCAGGTGTAACCAGTAGTCCCAGTCTATGCTGCCATTTAGTATTCAAGTCCTGAGTCACCACTTCGGCAAGTGAAAAATATTCGAACCCTCATTGGTAGAGACAACTGATCTTGGAGAGCTAGCTACGTTTCGAACCCTGGACCAGTGGGGCCAAAGAAAGTTGTTGACGTCGCTTTTTGTTGCTCTTTTAACGACTAAGCTAAAAGAGGCGTCTCTTTCTGGCTAGCTATTAGTGTTTTAACTTCAGACATTGTTGTTGAAGAGAGTTACTGCACCATCTTTGAAGATGAAACTTAAAATTAAAGCATGCTGACACTGAACTGCTTCCTCAGACAGACAAGAAGATAATAAATTTACAAAGATAGTAAATCGAAGCATATCTGGTGTGGCAACCAATCATAATGCTTAAAATTAAATATGAATAATACTGTTCTTTCGCTTTAAAAATACAACGAATGAGTATAAATTTCAGTGGCAAAATAAACTGCTGTTTGTAGAAAATGCAACACCATGAAGGAATCATCAGAATCAAATGAAATTCGCAGCAAATGTCAATTATAGGATATTATGCAAATTAATAAAGTTTCAGAGCCATCGCGCGTGCGCGGCGCGCGCAGCGCCCTCTGAATTGATGCTGAAAGCGTATAAATAAAGTGCTGTAGCGGGACGTTGAAAAAAGTCTATGATTATTTGTTAGTGGCAAACGTTTAGTGAGACCTGAGTATGCCTCCACGACGGAAGAATAAGAAATTCAAGCAACTTACGGAGTTTGAACGAGGGAGGATAATCGGCCTTCGAGAAGGAGGATTTTCCTATCGCGCAATAGCAGCTCGTATGCAGCGGAACAGTTCCACAGTGATGCGAGTTTGGAAGCAGTGGACCGACGAGCACCGAACAACTCGAAAAACAGGCACTGGACGACAGAAGGTGACGTCAGAGCGCGATGATCGACACCTGCTCCACATGGCGGTGAATGATCGCACAGCTTCCTCCAGGCAGCTGGCAGCACGTTGGTCTACTGCTACAGGTGTACAATTGTCGGCTTCGTCAATTCGTCGTCGTCTGCTGCGCCGTGGATTGCGTGCAAGGGTGCCTTTATACAGGATTCCCCTCACGGCGAATCATCGACGGCTGCGTCGGCAGTGGGCTCTTGAGCACAGAGACAGGCGAGCTGATTGGCACCAAGTTGTCTTTTCAGATGAATCACGCTTCAATTTGTGGACCCATGATGGCCGTGTTCGTGAGACGTTATGCCGGTCAACGCTGCCTTCCTGAGTGTATTATTGAACGACATAGTGGTCGAACACCCGGAGTTATGGTCTGGGGTGCGATTTCGTATCATGGACGATCCAATTTGATACGAATTGAGGGTAATCTCAATAGCAACAGGTACGTCCGTGAAGTGCTACAGCCCGAAGTCGTTCCTTTCCTTCAAGACATCCCTGGAGCTATCTTTCAGCAGGATAATGCACGCCCACATGTTGCGCGGACTGTTCGAGACTTCTGTTCAGCACAACGCATGCAACTTCTTCCTTGGCCTGCTTATTCACCGGATATGTCGCCTATTGAGCACGTGTGGGATATGGTTGGTCGGCGTCTCGCTCGTGATCCGCGTCCTGCAGTTTCCAAAGACGAACTTTGGTTGCGCATACAAGCGATATGGAATTCTCTTCCTCAAGCAGATATTCAACATCTGTTTGACTCCATGCCACGTCGTATAGCAGCACTTATTGCAGCGCATGGTGGCTGCACCAAATACTGATTTCGGACGCTTAATTTGTTTCTTTTGTTTTGAAAATTTCATCATTTATTTGTATCAGTACAAGTCGTTTCTGCATTAAATTTCATTTGATTCTGATGATTCTTTCATGGTGTTGCATTTTCTACAAACAGCAGTATAACTTGTTTGCACAACCAACAATATCTCTATATGAAACAATAAATATTTATTCTTTATTATTTTCAGGAAAGAATACTTTTTCGATGGCCAAGATATGCATCACATTACTTGCGTTAGCCGTGGTACAGGGGATATATATACAGGAAAAATTTACGAGCGGTCTTTCATGGGCAAGGAGAAAGGACAGTGTGACAAAGATAGCGGTATCATTGGTGAGGACCTTAATGGGATATTTTTCTTTTAGAATTCCAAATGCTGAATTAGACATCACAATATATTACAGGCATATTCCGTTTCTTACAAACTATATAGTAAACCTTTAAGACGGTCTTCGTCTAAAATCAAAGAGACTAACCGAAACTTCGAACACATTTCCAAACATATAAATTCTCTACGTCGTAACGCGCACATCTATTTCTAATGCAGTATTCTTAAAATTTAGGAATATTATAAAAATACATCATTTTTCACCCGAATACGTATAGTTTAAAGGCCATTTAGCATTACAGTACAGAAGAAGAAGCATGGAACACATTTTACAACAGATAAAAAGGATTAATTCAAATTGAAATTAGTAGTATTATAAAATACGCTATTCTATAAAGGATAGCCAAGTCAGAATGTTAAATTAAAGTTCCAGCGTTTTTTTATCTGAAAAAGTGTTCCAATTTCAGGTCCTTCAGGACAGCCTTAAATCGCTTTGCCCTCGACTAGTTAAATGTACATTTACTAACTGTCGTATTTCGAAAGGGTCTAATCAATTCATTTCCATAATTTATTCTTAATAGCAATCATGAGTTTTTAGATATCTTTATTTTATGTAATCCTCAAATAAACAAATGATGTTAATTTACAACTTTTTTTCAGACTTATGGAATTGTATGTTTCTTAACAAAATAGGAAAAAGACATTTTAGCTGACTGGGTCTAATCGAATCATGTCACGAATATGAAATGAAATACATATAACAATAAATTTAGTGTTTTTAGATGGTTTGCAGTTAAAATAATAGATATAATTGAATAGAAAAATTATTTAGTTCTCACCGGATGTGAATAATGTTTCATGTGTGCCGAAAAAGGATAAATCTTCCTTTCTCCTTACAACTATGCAACCTGAGGTCACAGTTTACTGTAAAAACGAACAGAAACCATATATAGTTTCATATTTAAAAAAAACTTTATGTGAAGAAGAAAGGTAATAATAATAAATTAAAAGCCAATACATACTCGTAGAAAGAAGTAGATTATGATTTGTGTGTTCATTCTACAATAAAACTGACTTCTCTTTCAATAATGTGTCTGTCGTTTTTATGCATGTAAACCCTTCTTACAATCAAAGCTGAACAAAAAAAATGTCTTTTTCTAAAAGAATTCGGAAATTAAGTGCCTAAACTTTGCTGAAATATAAGGATTAATAGAATATTCTAATAACAATAAACTTGAAATTGGCAGTTTCAGTAGGTGAAAAACCAGAAATTATCAGAACACATTGTAATGGCTTCCCACTCGCTTTCCTTTTCAACTAATCTTTAGGAATTCTTTATAGCGTTATTTTATTTGAGAACCTCAGGTTATGAAGTAATCGAGATTTTTGTAAATTAGCATTTCATCCATATAAGGAATGTAATCAATAAGAAATTATAAGATAGAGATGTTGGAGAAATCAGATAGAGAAATTGCATATGTTAAAGTGATTACCAATAGGAAAAAGTTAGAGGGATTGATGTGCACACGACATTGATGCTATAAAGTGTTAAGTAATCATGAGAGAACTGATATATAACTCGAACCTAGCTTATCAATGTTATTGCTTGAGTCAGAACCAGTTTTACTAATTGTAAGAATAAAAAGAATTTTCAATCATAATCTTTGGTTGAGGACTGTAGTTAACCGCTTCATTTTCCTGATAATAGTTGTTTTAAGATCATTTTATAGAAAAGAATAAAACTACTGGGCTTTTCAAAATGATTCATTCGATTTCGAAATTCTTTATTTCAAAAAATAAACTACACAATATGTTTAAAACGTGAATACGAAGGAAAATTGCAGAAATTTAATGCTGAGAGAGTTCTTCTTGAAGCTATTTCACGCTAGCTGTTTTAGAAGATTTCATGGAAATACCTTGTTATTGGATCAGTCGCTGTAGACCAGATGACTTGTTGTTACACAGTTGGCCACCTAAGTCACCTGATACCCATGTGATTTCTTCTTTGGGAGTTTCTGAAAGCATGTGCGCAGTCATTACTCACAAATTTGTTTGAACTTAAGCAACGGATTTCCGCTGCTTAACAATCAGTTACCAGTGAAAATTTACAAAGTGTTTGGCAGGAATTCACATATCGAATTGATATTATGCGTGAAACAAAATGATATTGTAGCGCTTGTAAAAAAAAATTCCATTTCTTTCCCTTTGCAATTAAGTTAACTAATAATCATGTGTCGTTTATTTTTGAAAATATAGAATTTTGAAATGTGAAACATTTTAAAAGGAATTTTGGAAATATGAAATATTTTGAACAATCCTGTAGCTTGTATTTTCTTTTAAACGACTCTTTCTTGACCAAACATTATTGAGTTTAGATGGCTCAAAATCTTAGTAGCGAAGAGGGGCTTCACAACATAAAAAAGGAAGGTGCAAAGCAGGCGAAAGAGAGATCGAAGAACTCAAACAGTGTGTCCTTCATGATCATCCTTTTTTTTGTCAAGAGCATGTAAATGAGTAGCGTAAACCTTGTTTGTCGTTCAGAACAAGAATAATGGATGCAAAGCTTCATAAATTTGTAATAAAAACCTTTACTTCACGATGCTTAAAGTCCTTAAGACACCTTATACTTACAAGAAAAAGGGGAAGAGGTTTGTAGGAGATATAAAATGATCTATTCTAATAAACACAAAAATAAAAGAAATAAAACTATATAAAATTACTTCTCATTTGTAACCTAGAACAAATATGATTCATACTTGGTTTAATCGACCCATGTATGCAAAACGTAACTTTTTTTGACACGGAGTAAATGTTAAATTACCAAAATAACAACTTAATTAGAACCTCTAAAATAGACCATTTCTCTGTGTTAACAAAATTTCCGTATTAATAAATACATCTATTTTGCAAATATTCTGTTCAAAGTTAAAATAAAATTTTGGTTTCATCTCTCAGCACCAGAGACAAATGGTATGCGATGCTACATTTTGTCTGAATGTAAAATGTAATAAAGAAACTTCAAGCGTACTTCAATTTTTCGTAAGACTTCTTTATATTCTGTTAATATGACTCATACTCGATTTATTTAATATAAAGATGACTTTCTGTAAGTAAGTATTTTTTATTTCATTTTTTCTTGTTCTCCGATTTACTCAGATTTCCGATATCTCGGACTGGCTCTGATCCTCATTAATCCGATGTAACAAGGTTCTGTTATAACTCATTATTGATAAGAGTATGGAACAGCTTTCGCTTCAGTAGATATCGCACTTCTACCATCCTTCTAGGAATAACTCGGCACTCTTTTCACCAAATGTTCCAGAACAAAAAAATCCACACGAGTGGATTACAGGTTTCGCAGTTGGTAGTCGTAATATAATGTTCTCCATTTCTCCCCGTGATGAAATAAACCTCCTTATCAAGAAGGCAGGGCCAAAGTACTTCTCACAGTTGTCAGTCTATACAACACACTTCGCTTTTTAAAAA
>BMAW01097540.1:483302-525436 GCA_019974015.1 Nephila pilipes
TTTTTAAAAAGCGAAGTGTGTTGTATAGACTGACAACTGTGAGAAGTACTTTGGCCCTGCCTTCTTGATAAGGAGGTTTATTTCATCACGGGGAGAAATGGAGAACATTATATTACGACTACCAATTGCGAAACCTGTAATCCACTCGTGTGGATTTTTTTGTTCTGGAACATTTGGTGAAAAGAGTGCCGAGTTATTCCTAGAAGGATGGTAGAAGTGCGATATCTACTGAAGCGAAAGCTGTTCCATACTCTTATCAATAATGAGTTATAACAGAACCTTGTTACATCGGATTAATGAGGATCAGAGCCAGTCCGAGATATCGGAAATCTGAGAAAGTCGGAGAACAAAAAAAATGTAACCGGTTATTTTAATTACCAGACGAAGAACCTGAAGAGTAATTTCTTTCTGTAATTAATTCAGAAACATTTACATTTCAGAATTCGTCATTATATTAAAAGAGAATGTCCTGGAAGGATTCGAACTGTTTTGTAAAAAGATAAAAGATGACATCGTAGAGTCTGGCAAAATTAGTTCAGTCGCCTCTACCGAAAGCAATGCTGTGTGTGGAGGTAGTCATACGATTGCTGGATTCGAAGTTAAACTCGGTGAACCCAAGCATCTTATCAATTTGATTTGCCAAGGATATAAAGAAGAAGGCAATGTTGGAGCACCTTCGATTGGCTGAAGGGTAAATTAACGATAGGACTCTGAAAACTGGTGCAAATTTCCTGAGAAGCCCTCCTGAAAGTTTAAGTTCTTGTAATTATTTTTTAATATTTTACTAAAAGAACATTTACTGAGGTCGAACTTCCCTCAATCACGTTAAATATTATTCATTTTAATGTATTTTTTAATTGTCTAAATATTTTTGTCATATATATATATATATATATATATTGAAAATGAAATTCTTGGATTTTCCTTTATATTGGTTTTTCAATGAAACTACCACTTACATTTGATTATGAAACCCAAAATAAAAATGTATCTTTGCTTTTCTTGATTTCTTTGTACTTCCCCCCCAATTTAACAATTAAAGTTCCTAATTAACACATAAATATTAGCGTCGATAATTGCTTGTTTCCAAAGTTTTACTATTTTGAACTGTTCTTTTATTAAAAAACCACATTTAAATATTGGATTATGCATCAACGGGCTTCAAAAGGAGAAAACTAAAAGCATTTAAAAATAATGTCACGAAATTTGAAATTGAGAATAATGTTAGGATGAGATTAATTCTTCTAGTAAATAATAATGGCATGCAATATGAAGAATGTTTCTAGTAATTTATTTACGATTTATGATGATCAAGCATATTGGTTAATTTCAAGCAATAATCAATAACACCAGGTTTATTTCAATGAAAATTCTTTTGCAGAATTTAATAAGTTTATTCCTTTTTTCTGATAAATTTAACTTTCATATGTTCTTGATACACAATATGTTAAAATTAAATAGATCAATTGATTCATGATCTCTATAGTTATTCCCTTTAAACGGTAAAGAATGTCATCAGATTTCTTTTTCCAAAGAAGGTCTTTGCAAAAGTAGAAATACCCGTTATTATGAGGGTCACTCAATAAATCATCAGAAAGTCCAAGAGATGGTACTCGCAGCATCGAAAATGGTTTGTTTTTAGTAAGCATTGTAATACACTAGATAGCTGCCCAAGTCTCGAGTTTCTGCTTCGATACATAATTGTGGACGAAGTGTGGATACACTGCTACACATCTAAGGCTAAGGAGCGATCAAAACAACGGTGAAGGACTCCAAAGTAAGCAAAGACTGTGAAATCGGTCATCAAGGCGATAGCTACGGGTTTTGGGGATACACGCGGACTCATCTACAATGATTACTTGGAAAAAGGAAAAACAATAATTGGAGAGTATTATGTACCGCATTTGTTATTACACCGATTGAGCGAAGAAATCAAGAAAAAAGTCCTTATTTGAAAAAGAAAAAGATCTTCTTACAATAAGACAATACTCTGGTATCCAGTTTTGCATGTTCGATTGGACAAATTCGTGGAATTAAAAAAAATTAGATTTATTACAACATCCACCGTAAGCACCGCATTTGGCCCAATGACTTCTTTTTTACTTACAAACTTTAAAAAATGGCTCGGCAGCCAATGGTTCATGTCAAACGAAGAGGTCTTCACCAAACAGATGTCTATAATGAGGACTTTCTGAAATCTTACTTTTTAAATGGCTTGAAAAAATTGGAGCAACAATAAGAAAAGTGTATAGAGCTAATTTAGTTTAGTTTAGTTTTTATTAACGTCGCACTAGAAGCAACACGAGGGCTATTGGCGACGGACCTCGTAATTTTGAACTACGTTCAAGTGACGAGGACGACACCTGAGCTGGCACCCCCCGCTCCTAACTTCCACACCACGCCAACGGGAGGACTTTGGGCCCCGAACAGATTTAACGTGCATCAGCCCCGGCTATACGGCGGGTCTTTGGCGGCCAAGGATCAAAATCGTGACTGAACGATAACCGCCACCAGCGAGTTGTATAGAGCTAAAAAGAGATTATATTGAAAGATAAAAAATATACGAAAAACAATTTGTTTTTCTACTTTTTTCGGACTTATTAAATAACCATCGTACTTTACTCTGCTGTCGTTATTAATTATTTAATATAGTCATTAATCATAATAGTCTAATTAATAGAAAGTTCACAATGATGATGATTAAGTTATTTTACTCAGATCTATGAATAATCAAAATTAAATCTCTAATCTACGCTATCTAAGGAAGAGATCTCTATATGCATTTGATCTAATGTGCGATATAATAACGCCGGTAAAGAACGTTTTTTTTCTGAACATGGATTTTCTTTCAAACTTCACACTTTGCTAAACATAATTTTTACACCTTAATTTTTAAGATCAAAAGGGAGCGTTGAGTGAAATTGAATTTATTCATTAATTAGTTTTGATAATTTATTTTATTTGACGTTTATTATATTTATTATCTAATATAAATGCGTGTAAAATCTTTTAACTCAATAAAGCATTGGATTTAGCGACCATTTGCCGACTTGGCGAGAAATTTGGAGTAATATTAATTTCTTAAATAATTAGTTTTAATCAATTCATTTTCATTAATTATAATTAAATTATCATATTGTCATCCAAAGCAATCGTGTATAGAAAATTTCAGCTCAATTAAGTGCTTTAAAATGTGAGAAAAAAGTTTTGACCCAGACATACAATGTAAGAAGAAGAAAACCCATTAATAACTTTATTTCCATCTTTCCGAACCAATCGGATTCGAGTCCTTAGAAGCTTTATATATGAAGGTCCGAACCCTGAAGGGCATCGTAGATCCTCTTTTTCACTCCTAAAGCTCTTAACTTGATGCAGATGTCTGATACTGATAACTTTAGCTCACTACCTCTACCGCTAACCAACTGATTCCAGGACTGAATTCCTCGATGCTTATAAACACAATTCTTCAAACATATTTATTGCATATCAGTAATTTTAATTTTATCTACATAAGTCCCGTATTTCATTTATTGGGATAGATTTTAAATTTTAACAATATCACATTGAAAGTCTCCAAAGGTTAGTTGACGGAGGAAAAGCGATTGAATCCACGCTATAAGGTTTATGAAGATGCTTCATTATTTCCCTTTTTCATTTGTACTTATAAGTCAATCATATACACTTTACAAATATAATAATAAATTTCAGTATTGGAGAAATGATACGAAATGGAAAAAAACTAAACTTTTTCTTTTGTTAGCAATCTACTGCTAACTCACATTGTTCTTTCTGAAAATAAAAAAATCAGTGATTCTCGTAACAGATGTTCCATGCTGAAGCTTTTTTTATAAGAAAATTATTAATAATAATCCCATTAACATGGATTCGCTTAAACGGACTAAAGTTAACAAAGCCCAAACGGCACTACGTTGTTTATGTGAAAATATAAAATGAGAGACAACTGTACAAATAATGACAGCTATACTTTTTTTTTTTTTTTAAAAAAAAAGTTTTTCTGTTGTTGTTTCCAGTAAATATTTCCAAAGAAGCTAGTTAAAACATTTTAACCATTGTGGGAGTTAAATATATGTTTTAAAATGAGGAGCCTATTCTTATTAATGACTGTTTTCATCGCTGCACTTACGCTCTATTTTTAAAAGAACCACTAACAGAGTAAATGGAGGGATTGTGGCAAGTGTTTTGTCGTGTGTGTGTTTTGTTTTCATTGATATATCGCCTTTGAGTTAATTGATTGTTTATTAATATCCCACTTAGAAGCAATATGAAGACTATTGGAGATGACCTTGTAATTTTGAGTCTCTGACAAGAGACGAGGACAGTAACCGAGATAGCACCCCATTCTCCTAACTTCCACATCATCCCAACGTGATGACATGATTTTCAACAGATTTATGATGCATCGAATCTGCTACAGGACGGATCTTTAGTGGCGTGATGATTCGAACCCACGAAACGAGTAAAACATCACTGGCCATGAGCTCAGGACCCCACCCGCATACCTCTTATGAGTGTATGAAATGTTATCGTCAATGATGTACAGAGACAAGTTGCTGATGATGGTAATGATTATCAACACTAGAACAATCGCAATGATCATTTCGACCGCAAAATAACTTTGAGAAGTGATTATTCTGTCTTAGACAATTTATGTCAGCTCACTGAAATTCTGTGACTTTTATATTTCTGTGGTTCTTAAATACATCACAATTTTTTTGAATATTGTGCAACAAATTTATAAATTAATGTTCTACCTAAAACGACCGAAGCTATCAAAAAGAACGCAATAAGGATTTAATTCATCTGTTATTGAAATATCCTCGGTTTTTCTTTTCTTTTTTTATTGTTCCATTCGCACATGTGCTTATTTGCAGGGCCATTGTAGGTGAATATGAATTAGTAATAATGTTACAGGCACTGAGAGATTCACGTGTATGATAGCTATTTTTTCTATACCTTGTTCAAAAGGACTGAGTATCGATAAGTGTTCAGTTCTTTTTCATCAACACGATTAAAATTGTAGTGGTGATGATGAAAAAAGTTATTCAGGCTACTTAATTTATTACTTAGTACATAACAACTAAGATTTAACGATACCCCGACTAAATGCATTGCATAACTCAATGGAAATTCTTCATTTGAGCCTATCAGGTTTGCTTACAGAATCTTGGAAATTTACTAGAATTTCAAATTCATTCTCTTCGTGGATTAAATAGTACATTTTAAAGCTTTGTTGTGTTTTTTCTTTGTTTTCTCTGCGTTTCTATTTTGAAACTCTGTAATTTCGAGGGTAATATTTTTCAAATTTTTTTATAAATGGTAATTGCTTTCATTTTTGTGAATTAAATGCATTCCTAGACTAGAGGTTCCCAATATGTTCAAAACTACCTTCAGTGGGCGTTAAAAAAACCTAAGAGGCATTTTAGGTTCAAAACCAATTTAGGAGCATTGAGGGCCAATTGCCACTCACCTGGACAATACTCGCAAAAACGTGCTGGAAAGCTACATTAATGCTAGAAATCATCGAAGAATTGTTTCAGTAAATAGTTCTAAATGTCTTTTAAGAAATATCTGCCATATTAAAAGTAAGTATAGATACATGATAGATTTGTTCTGAATGTCTTTTTGCCTTGTACATGAGCGCTTCACGCTCCGTTCCTAGAGAAAAGTTAATTCTATGGAGTTTCGCACTTTTCTTCTTTTAGTTACATTATTGTCTTTTTTAATTGCCTTAAATAAAAGGTCTTTGAAAGAATGAAAAAAAATAATGTTTTGGCGTGATTCCTTTCTCTCAGTGACTTTTCAAAGTATTTTTAATATTTATTAAGGATCTGAAAATTCACAAATATGTTATTCATTTGAAGAACGGGAATTGGTCTGGTTTTTATTTTAAAAGGGGTCGTAGAGTAGAGTTTTTTAGAAGAGAGGTGGTAGAGCAAAAAGAATTATGAATCTATCTACGTCTTGCAGGAGTTTTAAAAAAATGAGTCATTTCACGTAGCTAGAACAAAAATGAGATATAAAATATTATTTAATGCATTTTAATAAATAATACTTTTGATAAAAATTGTTTTAATAAAAATATTTATTTTAATTTCCTAAAAATATAAAAGTATGTTTTTCTAGTTATTGGAGCCTCTTTTTTTGCATTATTTAATTGTTTTGAAAAACATGGATTTGCATAACACGTCACGTAACAATTTTGTTATACCTAGGTCATTTCGAGAAGTTTTACCTGCATGTATCTCATTGAGAAAATTAATCCTATTATAACTATGTAAAACTGTTTTCCTTAAGAATATAACAATGTTCTCCTCCCTTCAACTGATATTGTGGGTACTACATGGCGTTGTTTGATTCGACAGCCTCATCTTAAGAATTATGTCTATCAACAATGCTATTTAAAAATTGAAATGAAGTGAATAGGATACAAGAAATTGAAGGGTAAAAGGTTGGAGGAGGGGAAGAAGAAAAGGAAAACCAGAAGTTTTGAAAGCGGAGTTGGACGAATTCTTTCGTTGGAAAGAAAGATCATGAAAATTCCCGTTTAGTGTTAAGGGATCGTTTGAGAATGGATAGTTAATCGGATCCATCTTAAAACTCTTAGTTCTGACTCGGATCCTATTTACCATATGTAAGATAAGTATATGTATAATAGTAATCGGTAGATGTGACCCACGTGAAGGGTTCAGCTCCAATTCGGAAATATACTTATTGATTTTGATCATTCTAAAATCAGAATAAAATTGTTAAAAGATTTGACCAACTGATTGCTTAGATTATTTACTCAGTGACTGAGATTCGACTGGTTTAATACGAATCAAATACTGGGTAATGAGAAAGGGTGACACAAGAATAATTAAAAAAGTAATTAAATTAAGAAAATGAACTGTGGGATAAAACTGACGATTTACAATTAAAATATAAACCTGTTTAATTTGTTTCTACTTTGGAATATATTACTGGTTGTCGTTTACGTTAATTAAAATAATACATCAAACGATAAATACGAAACACTTTATTTTAATGAGTTTTATTTCAATTCATAAGAAGCTTTCAGACAGATTTTTTTTAAAAGCATAGTTTTTTTATACATAAAGCAGGTGTATAATTAGATATTCACACACATAACACGCATTTAATAAGTTTATTCCCTTAAGAGCATGATTCCGTGTTAAAATAAAATATTGCAAGAAATTCTGGTCATTTTATTCAAGGAGAGACAATACTCATTCTTAAAACTACTTCGTAATTTTAGCGCAACCTATTTTGACGCTGATGTCACCATTGTCGTCTTTGCTGAGCTTGAGACTAATCATGGCCTTATCATCGGCACAGAGCGCATTCCCAGGGTCTTGCTTGCTGTTTCCAGATGAATCGACGGTGCTGTCTAGTTTATAGGTGGGCACAAGAGTATTGCATTCAATGGCGACGTACTTCAGACTGTCTTCAAAACAGAGATCAATACCTGAAATGTAAAGATAAATAATTGAAATTAAATAATACTTCTGACCACGTTAAATGAATACTTTTTAATAGCATCACAGTACAGTAGGATATAAGGACCATTAGCAGTAACATTCAGAGAAAGAATTTATTTTAGTGCCATAAGAAAAAAACAATAACTGTTACATCTGGCTCTAATTTCTGATCGTTTTGTATATTTTTGAAGTTTTTGAGCATCAAATAAGAATTAAATTAATAGTTACTTTTTAAAATAAAATCCACAAGCTTAAATATAAGTGTTTTAACTGCTTTTCTTGGTGTTTAGAAGAAAAACATTTACAAAATTATAAATAAAACTCGTACAACTAATCCCATGCATATAATTGTTAGAAAAAAAATTGTTTAATGATATCAACATTTCTATACGTAGTAGGAGTTAGAAAATATTAAAATATATTGAAAAAACAATTTAAGTCTTAAGTAGTTGTTTACTTGAAATTCAAGACTATTTTATAAAATGTATATTTTATGGGTATTCAAAAATGTCGAGTGTAAACTTTTTCTTATAAATATCTAATAAAAAATGGTTCACAGGATATAACGCGGAATCTATCGCATTTCCCCCTTCATCTTACACTTGAGGACTTTAAAGTAATTTGTTTGAATTGAAAATCTCCTCCAATTATTGATTCGTGACTTATTTAAATAAGATTAGAATTATTGAAGTCTAGTGAATGTGACTGAAGAGATACTTATATAAGCAGAAATGAATTTTTTTTAAGTTAGTTGGTCGGGAGTATAGATAGTGAGCCGAAGTTATCGATTTTGTACAGTTATCCGGTATCTTATCTGCACTGAGTAAGGAGATTTTAAAATAAACTCAAAAATAAATCTGCAAAGAGTCAGTGAACCAAACCTTCATTTCTAGATCGAAGGAGGACTTGAACTGTTTCATTCAGATCAGATAAATAATAATTTTGTGACGCCTGCCTGTTCCGGGCTGCCTCTTGTGCCATAGCTAACTCAATTATTGAACACTAAAACTCAATTAGTTAATCAAAGAGACACTAGAACAATAATTACAGAATTTATTAACTTCTAGTTAATATAACAACAATTATTTATGCTCTCCCGGACAAGGATTCTACTACCCTAATTCAACCCACCAATAATTCATATATCAGGTATAAAATAGCTTGGTTATCATCATTTAGTGATTTTCTCTTCTTTGTACTATTAATTGGAGAATAAAAATAATTGGTAAAGGAAAGGGAAGGAAATAATAACGGAACGTTACATAGGGAGATGAGGTTTTAATTTTCTCCTCCCTAAAGGTGGCTGTATACTAAAATTTTAAATCTGAAACTGTATTAAACTGAAGTATATTATTTATTCATTATTTCAGAAAAAAAAATTAATATTCAATATTCAGTACCTCCACGCAAACATTCTTTTCGCCTTGAAAGTAAACGAAAATATTTTTTTAATAAATTCGTTCAAATCGGAACCACGATCCCGCCATATGAAAAATTTCCCACTACGCCCCTGCAAGGATACCATGTACCATTAATAATTACATGTATTACATCATCTCATTCTTTATTTAACTGTATAAGTACAAATTCGTACATTATTATAAATGAAAGTTTGTGTGGGTTATGAAAAAATGGATAGCATTTTGACTTAGAGGCACTAGAGTTACTAAAAATCACTAGAAAACGCTAAAATTTCTCACTGGGGGAGTAAGTGATTACTTTTAACTTTTTTAATAGTGTTTGAGTTATTTAATACAGTTAGCATTCATGCTGAGAAAAATATTAATTCTGATAGCAATAAATCGTTGGGCTATCGAAGATTTTTCCTTGATTAATTTTTGGGACTTTTTCTATTTTTGAATTGTTTAAAAGGAAACTTGGCCCCAATAAAATGAAACGTAGCGAATGCAAATTAGTCTAAAGTTAAGAATTATAATGAACAGCTTTGAGGAAATGTATATCTTAGCAAAGAAGGATTGAATATTAGAGTTAGTAGTTAGTAATCTGTAGGTGGTGGCAGATAAAGATTACTATATAACAAGTAAATATCTGTGCAGATCGATTTTGAACAGAGATCATTTGAGGAGGAAGTCCTTACAGTAGAGACTTAGATTTACAGATCAAACCCACAACCATATTGATATTTCTCATTCGAACCCGAGAGAGCTGATAAGAGTGTATTTTAACTATTAATTAAAAATTACATTTCAAGCGCTTTCAGGAGAAAGAGACTTTGAGAGAAATTAATTCTGCTTGAACATTCACAACTTAAAAAATATGAATAAACTGAATTAATAATTATCTGGCACTTTTCCATTTAAGAGTGTAATTAAGTATTTATCTACATAAATTTAATAACGACCACTGAAGCAAATGAATGGGAAGTTATGAAGTAAAATATTTACCAGTTATGGTTTGATCCGATTTGCATTCCATTACTCCACCAAAAGGATTATGAGTGGATTTCTTGGAATCCATTTCAAAAACATTGCGTTGGTACTGATTTTTGCATTTGACTTTCATGCTTGCATCCGAAAATAGTGGCACGGTTCTGTTGAAATAATATTTAAATGTAAACATTTAAGAAATATATATTCATTATTTTTTCATGTCAGGGCGTAAGGAATAAAGATTTACAAATGGATGCAATCCTAGTTCCAAAAAAAAAAAGCACTGGTAACAAACAAGATGAAGAAGTATTCTATCTTATCATCGCTTGTAGATTTTTATGTTGAGACATCAGAATGTAAATCTGTAAATGATAAAAAAAAATTGCACTTCTGAAAATTTGTATTCAAACTTTCTAACTTTGGCATGATTTCAAGCCATCACGTAAGAAACCAAAGGTAGAATATTACAATTATAATCGCGTATAGTTCTTTTGTAAATTATTTTGGAATTTAAAAAAAAAACTACTATAATAAGTGGAGGGTTTTTTTGCATCATATTACGACAAAATCTATTTAATACAAAAGGATAGTATTTTTCTGACAATTTTGGAAACCAGAAAAGATTTGTTTAACTTTTCAATTATAATTAAACTTCATAGTTCCTTTGAAACAAAAATATAATATATTCATCCGTAAAGAGAGTTGAAAAGAGGGAAACAAATACGGCTAAAATCAAATATTTTTAATCCTTAATTTAAATATATTCTTAACAATAAAGCAACATATTATACTAATATAAAATTTAAGCAATCCATATAATTATTATTAGGATTTAAATTGATTTGAAAATGAAAATTTAAATAGAGGGTTATTAGTGGTAAAGAGAGTGAGCAGCACTTGTCAACGAAGAAGTTGAATCCTGTTTACACGAATGTGAATAGAGAGACATAGGAGGATCTGCGAGTCAGACCCTGATTTCAAGTGCTGCTAGTGAGTCGAACCCGATTAACATGCAATAGTAAAGTAATATCAAGGATAATAATCTTCTGAATCAGATGTTAATAATGATAAAAATAACCGATTTTCTGTTCATTAAACGATTATTTGTGACTGATTTAAGTACTGATTAATAATGGCACATTCATCTAAATGAAGTAATCCTGTGAGTTACAAAAATAATATGGATTATCCTTTTAAAATTAAAAATTATTTTTATGAAAAGATATTTTATTTAACCGTAAAATACTTAGAAAAGCTTTTTCAAAACCATACCTTTTAGAGTAGTCTAATTTCTTTTATACACTATCCGCTTTCAAATCTTTGTGAGGCATATAAATTATTTTTTATTAAAAAACACACAAAAAAGGATTTTAAATCTTAACAATTCAAGAATTATTTAGAGTACAGTTTCTTCGGCAGTTATTCAGTTCAATATAATTCTAATGTATTATTTTTCTCCAACATTGCTTTAAAATTTCAAAAAGTTTCAGACTTACGCCGTCAATCCCGTAACGTGTTTCTGGTCCCTAGGGGCTTCGCACATAATACTTGTCACAGTTCCTTGACAATCTCCACCTTCATAATCATCTTCGTAATCTTTATCTGCAAAATTTCATATGACAATCAATGATAATAGCTAAATAAATTTGTTTTAAGAAGATGAGCAGGAATCAATAATTTGCCAGGGATTTCCTTCCATAGGAGTCAGACAGAAAAAAAACGATAAAAATTTGAAAAAGACATATATATTGTTCATTTCTTTTTGTTTTACTTCGTAATGTATTGACAATTAAATGTGATGAATAATTTAATGTAGCACATTTGTTTTATATATATATATATATATATATATATATATATATATATATATATATATATATATATATATATAACGTAAATTCCCTAAATAACATTACCTTTCTTCAAAAACCACATAAATTCAGTATAGGATATGCACGAGAAAGCAGTGAAAAGTTTAATTCTTACTAAGAAATAACTAAGACACCTGTATAAAATTTAATCTGCATATTATTTGATTTTTTTTTTATACAATACTGTAAATTACATCTATTAACGATGATTTTTTCGGTTTCAGGAAACCGTAGATTTAAGTAACCTGTGATAAGGAGAAGGTAAAAGTTTCTTCATTTGAAAGGGTACTATTATTATAAAATCTTAGAAATACTCTTTCTTTTTGAAATTCTAAGAAATTTTGGTTACATTGAAAGCTTATGTTATAACCTTTTTGAAACACAAATTTCTTTTCGAAAACAAATATACAACATAAGAAGTAAATGAATAAATTAAACTTACCAATGAAAAGCAATATATTGAAGCACATAAAATATCCAATTAGAGTATAATTACTATTATTGCCCAAAAGATCCACGTTCGTCTACTTGGATTTATAGAATTTATCCACGTCACCGATAAAGGTTTCTAACTCGGAACGTTATTTTTTTATTATTATTCAAATAAGATTAATCAAAATTACTTCTCACGTGCAAGACTGACTGTAACCAGTTATATCCACTAAAACCCATCCTTTATTTTCTGTACAATTTTGTTTGATTATGTTAGTCTGAATACAGTTATTATTCCTTATTGTATCTTTTGTCCCAGATTTCTTAATGTTAATTCTGGGATTTGTAAGGAGAAATTTTAAATAGGAAACCATCAAAACTGAGAGTAGTTAGTCGAATCTCCCATGACATCACAAGGACTGGAGAGATTGCTTTTAATTTTAAGGGTTCATGCAGCATTTCAATATCTCCGTAGTGTTAAAAGTAACAAATTTATGGAGACAACCTTAAGAACATTTTTAAAAGTGCTGACAGTCACCAATTTTATGTGCATTTATTGTATTTTTATTATTATTTTAATGAGAAATTGTGTCAATAAGGTTATCCAAAAAAAAAAAGCCTTGCGCGTTAAATATATATTAATCTTTGTCGTTTTGAAACTTTTCACGTTACTCCAAGAATAATGTTTTTAAAGAAACTCGTTAGAATAATAATAACAAATTTTTCCATGCAAAGAATAGATTTGGTCACTGATGGCACTAGCTTTTTTAAAAAATCATTTTTCTATTAAAATATTAGAGAATTAATGCAAACGATAGTATGACAATGGGAGGAGAATTTCATTGATTAGATATTCAGAAGACACTATACTGAAAAGTTCTAGATGACCATTTTGCCCTTGACTGAAACAATAGCCTTTTGAGTGGCTAACAATTCATGAAATTCACGCGTAAAAATTGATCACTGTGCGATCAGTCAGTTGTTTGAAAAAGTTCCTTAAACATAAGTCATTTTTAACATTACGAAGATAAGAGAAGTTCTGCGTGAAGTGACCCAGTCAATATAAGTATGATAGTAATAGCTTATGGTTGGTCAAGAAAGATGAGATTATTAGTGTTTAGCTTTCACAAAGCTAGAAAGTAGAATATTTTCATTATTTAGTTTTAAGCTTGTCCGACAGGGTGAGAAAAACCTCATCTCATCTTATTTGCTTATGTACGTAAAATTAGCTTTATACACCAGATTTAAATCTTTAATTCTATCTTTTTTTTTTTTTTTTTTTTTTTTTTACTTTTTTGTCAAACATTGTATTTTGTATTGGTCTTGTTTTTTAAGATAAAAAATAGGATATTTTAAACAGATGTTTGGCACAGTATAGCCTAGTTCAGTTCTAGCGCTATAAGACCCCACATTCATTCACTCATTCACTAGTGATAACACAGCACTCATTTGAAAACCTTGACCGACCGTAGGGTCGTGACACAGCATGCTCACATTTTCTCTCAGTGCTTATTGCAACATTCAGTTTACATTCCAGTGACGTACTTCCTGTTTTCTAGTGGGTTACATATCATGTTTGCACAATATTACAACTATATACACACAGTGTACTTGCACAGTGAAACGTTCTCGAAGCACAGCAAGTGTTCTTCAAGTGCTAATAATACTAATAAGCATAAGCGGGCAACTAGAGTAGCTTGTCACAACATCATTTTAACTATCATTGTGCTGTATTAATTAATCTTTTGTGCTGTGTTTTCTTTCAGATTACTGTGTTTTTGCTGAGTGCTAATTTCTTAAGAATCTCCAATTAAATTAGTGTTCAATGTTTAAATTTAATTTTGCAGTTGCTGAACGATGGAATGCTTTGTCAGATATTTATATCATCTACACATATTTAGAACGAGCGTAAACACATTAAATGCATGTTTTAATCCTTTACAATTTTATCTAGAATTATTTATCTTTTTGTTACCTTTTTTAAAACTGTATATATGCGCAGTCCGTATAATTTATAACCCCAAGCGATTATCCCGAACGCTCCGGAGTAAAGATAGGTTGCTGTATTTGGGATAATCCTTCTTTTCTGCGCATAAGTTTTCAACGTAAGCAGGCGAAATAATGTTGATATTTTATTTCTCTTACAATCGTCCTCCCTATTTGTAAATAATAAAAAATATATCACTGATAACTCAACTATCAAAAGACTTAAAAGGATCGTCTACACTTATTGCAATAAGAGATGAATTTCTTCTCACGGACAATACCGAATGCCTGTTCTCTTGTTGGAAAGTGACCGATGATGGAATCCTTCGTATAAATAGGCAAACATACTAACCAAATATGAACCCAATTGAATACGTTAGGGACATTCTGAAATAAAGTGTTGCATGTGATACTTATAACCCCTTTCCTCACCAATTATATTTCATAAATTGGAAAACTTCTAAAATAGACCTTTGAAAGGATGCTAATTATAGGAATGATAAAGAATAACTCACTCTCTTCTTGTTAATTTCACTGATTCCTGCCCTAATGAATGTATGATATTGCTTTCGATTAGAAGAAGCTATATTCTCATCGGAAGTAATTTTTTTCTGAGAAATCTTAAGTTTCAAATCATTTTTATGGAATACGTGTATTGTACAATTTTACGAACAAATGTAATAAATGATTTAATCATCCGTCATCTCTCCTTAATAATTCGAGATGTAAAAAATACTTTCCTGGAATGAATCATACTATGTAGATTTTTGATTTATTTGTATAAAGATTCAATGATTTAAACAAAAAGCTCCAGGGACGTTCAGAGATAATCTCGGTAGTCCTTTTTTTTAAGAAACCGTAGTTTCGTTATCATGTACTCCAAAATACGTGCATTTGTGTAACTTTATACAAACAAAACATGTACTTCATGTAAATTTCTTGAAGTTTTGTTGCCTTACTTTCATCAACCAAAATTTCACTGTAGCCAATCATGAATCCAATATTAGTTTCATTTGCATTTTATTCATGTTCAATAACAAAAATTCAGTCAAATATACTATTGGGATAAAAATGTTTCCAAAATAAGACAATGGCAATTTATTCAGATTATTCACCTTATATTCCTTCAAAGTACTATCCTTCTTCATCTGCATATTTCCCTCACACCATTCATGGACTGTATAAAATACTCCTAGAAACCATTTTTGGATAGTCACATTTTCATTCACCTTTTCTCAATTAGCTAAGCTGCCTCTTCAATTTCCTTTTCAGGTTTTGTAAATGGGAAAACATCCGCTGCTGCTAGGTCAGAAGAATAAGGAGGATATTCCAGAATAGTAGCATTGTGTCTGGAAAGGTAATTTCTTACAACCAGGGAAAGATGTACTAAGTCTTTGTCAATTAATCGTCACAAAAATTAATCGTTCCTTGCACGTTTTGCAGATTGTTTTCTTATGTTAGCCTCTCATTGCCGTCTAAGGATTTCTAAATAAATATCTCTGTTTACATTTTGACCTTGAGGAATAAATTTGCGTTGAATCACGCGATCTGTGAAGGAACAGATGGGCGTCCACTCCGAAGATCATCTTTAATGCCTTTGTGACTTTGGCGGAAAAGATAATGCCACTCGAACACTGCCGTTCTTTTTATTTCATTGTTTCCTAGTGCTTTCTTTAGCATCTGAAGAGTCTCAAATGAGGATTTCTCCAGAAAAATACAGAATTCGATATTGACTCACTATTCTGCAGACGACATTGGGAAATCCGCTGAATACAAACACCGCTTTGTCAGAAATAAGTTGTAGCTTTCGCAGATAATAACAGAAATGGACAATAGGTATCCCAGTAATATAGCCAGCCTTAGAAAGGAAAATTCCTCCTACAGGGAAACAACTACTTGATAGTTGGCAACGGTTTCGGGAACTTTTTAATCATATTATGTATATATACGACTGTACTTATCTCATGGTTGTATGCTAGCAAATCTTTGTTTCTCAGGCCATTCATTCCAATTACTTATTTTCTGACATTTTATAAGATGAAAATTTAAATATTTTGTGTTTTCAAACACTATCACACAATCATCAATAAAAAGGTTTATAACATTATATACTCTTCAAAATACATTTTGATATATTAAAAGGATTTTGGATTTGTCATTACTTTTTAGGTCAAAGTACCTCAATATAGCAGGTTCTTAGGCAGAAGTATAGCAACAGCCTCAACATTATGATTCTTTTTTTTATCTGTGAAACTTCCATTTCACATATTAGTTAATTGCATGGATTAAGCAGGTGAATCATGCAAAGATCAGAAAGATCCTACCTGGGGTATTTCCTTTGCGCTTTCCTGGTTTATCAAGAGTAGGTTTTTCTATTGAATAAAATAATCCATTTTTATTATTGAACAATACAAAAGGAAACATACGACAGCGTAGAGCACAGAAGCAGATGCATTCAAAGCAAGCTGATTGCAACAAGCGAACCATCGTGTGTAGCTTACTAGCTAAACAAAATATCTAATTCTTCCAAATAATTTGATATTTAATATAACAGAAAAATAATAATGCAGAGTTTTTAATCATACTGATAAAAAAATAGAAGGGAATATCCAGCATTCTGATACAAACAAAAATCACTTAAAAACAAAGTGGAACAAACGCCAGCTGAAGATGACACATCCCTTAAGATGGTACATATTACAGGGGTAATGAGCAGGAAACACTCGCACACACAATCTGCAGTATTTTACTTCACAATAGCTACCTGTAAAAAGATTACGAGGGAGATTAAAAAAATACAATTGGAAAAAGTGAGTTAAGAATGGGAATAGTGCAAAACTCACTATCCAGGGATCAGTTTCCCTTTTTCTAAGATGTCTATGAGTACGATGCCCTTCTTATCCCAAACAATTCCTCTCTATAATTTTTTCGGCCAATTAGATCGTCTTTACCTTCTTTGGAGTATATTCTCCGGAAATAATTCATTGTTTTAATGGCTTCTTGGTTTCCGATGCATAATAATGAATCTAAGTTTGATTGACGGTGACAAATCGAAGTGGCAACAATCAAATTTTGATTTGGTATCAAATGCCTGACAAATCGGAAATAATCTATGAATGAGTGTAAATTTTTTAGCACCGCTTATCAAATAGCAGCACATATTGGTAAAATCAGCTTGCTGTACCAACACCCTTTGTCCTTCATTCCAAGTTATTTTTGAATTATCCCTATATAATTTTATGTATGGATTTGTGATAGGATGTTCAAAATTCTAATGGAAACTTAATCAGAAGAATCTTTGCTACAACGGAAAATATCCAAGAATTTTCAGAATGCCTTACTAATCAACACAGCAACGTCGGTTCTTCTTGTTTCAATACTGTTTATGTACGAAACTCTGACTTTCATTACTTCAGTGAATATCTTCAGTTAATTTTATAGGAATGCTTTTAATTATCTCCTGCAAAACATATTACACAGTCTTACTACAATTGCTTAAGTTCAGTACCAGAAATTGTTCTGTCTCAAAAAAATAGTGTAACTTCTATGACTGTTTTACCAAAGGAGTTCGAAAATCCTTCCAGTTAATCATAGAGATACATGGAGAGAGTTCGGTATCATTCCTAACTTTCTTGAGAGAATTCTAAAACATGTTTGGTATATTTTTTTCGATGCATCTAATGGGTGTCCTCAAAAACATAATGATTCTTTATACTAAATATTCATTAAAAACTACCCTTTTAAAATAGTTTTTGAGCTATCTCCTTTGCATGTGAAATTACAGTGTGAAGAAAATATTCTTGACTTATTTTTATCTTCAAATTGTGCTCTGTCTTAAAAGACCTTCTCTCGATGGCGTTTGAGCAGTTATGTTTAAATATTATTTTTACCTGTTTTCGAAAACCTTTCTATTCTTTCTATTATGCCAACGAAGTTCTGAATCATGTACAGGCATTTATTCTGATGGTTCATGTTTACACTTCCGATTTGAATAAGATTACGCTAGACCTTTCTGCTTCAGAATAGTACATATTGTAAAAGTGATACGGTGGTACGCGCGTTGTTAACTCTATTATTTTCACTTTGTTCGTGTTTATATATTAACTATAGTGTTCATGTTTATCTAGGATGGCTCAAAATGCACGTACTTTTGAAGACAGTTGGTGTTGCTAAGGCAAATTGGTGATACTATTGTGTACTACCATCCAATAAGCCGCGCTGTAATACTTTTGCGTTGATTTGTCACTGTGGATGAGACCTGAATTCATCATCATAAACAGGAAACCAAGCAACAATCAAATCAACGGGTTGCTTCCAGTGAATCAGCTCCAATACAGGTGAATACGGTTTCATCGGCCGAAAAAGATGTGCTGACGAGATTTAGGTTGTAAAGGACATCATACTCATGAACTTTGTAGAAAGAGAAAAAAATGATTAACAGACGATACTGCAGTAGGTTAAGGTAGTGGTGATGTAGTGGTTAGCTTATTTGACACTCATCACTGCCGGTCCAGGTTCCGCATGGGCAGCTAATCCAGGGTCAATTCAGTTCTTTATCCCTTGGAAGTCGATAAATAAGTACTAAGTTCGCTTGGAAAGTTAACTGGTGGTCCAGCATCAGGCTAGCCACTCGGACAGATCATTAGATAGTAATTAGCGCCCCAAGCCCAAAGGCTACAAAAATGGAAATGAGCACCACCTGATGTGTTGAATTTGGCCCAGATTGATTTTAACAATTTAACTGCAGTGAATTGTTCCGTTCCTACTTCCCTATCCTAACACGGGCATTTTTTAAACCGCCTTAGTACATATAGTATTATCAGCTTTCTCAGTTCTCACTATTGTTCTTTACTCTCACCTTCAATGGACTCAAGGTTATATGAAAACAGTTGGCTAAATAATTGCACATAAGAAACACCGAATAGAAGTTCAACGCCACAGTGTTTCTGCAAGTGAGGTTAACCTGTGAACTGAATCATGCACCAGACTTGCGAATCTGAGCAGAGTGGTAGTGAGAAGTAGAAGTAGAATTAGAGTATACACCGAAGTAGAGTCGTATCTCAAATTGTAGCTCGTAAGGAATGGAAATAAATTAAAATTAAGATGAAGGCTCAATGCGCTTCATTTACGGAGGCGTATAATAAAATAGAGAGCTCCTTAAATAATGATACCAAAAGTTTTTTTAAATAAGTTTGTCTACATTAGCTTAAACAAACCATTGACGCTTTAGAGCTTGCACATAATGGTTGTTTAGAAAATGTAAATTGCCAAAAAATTCGGAACTCAATTTTTTTTACCTAAATATGTAAAGGAAAAATCTTAAGAATGGAATTCAAAGCTAAATAAAGAATGGATATTAGTCAATATTTAAATATTGATGAAGAAGTATATGAAGGAAAAAGCTCTAAAAATGAGATTCAATGCTCAAGGAAAAAATTGATAGCTTGAAAACGAAACTAAGGGAAATAGAGAAATTTCTCCTAATACACTAGCGTGCAAAACTTAAGCAACAAATTTATTTTTCAACATACGGTCATAAAATTGCTGAAAGGGGCTTTTTTGTGACCAGTACAGTGAAAAGGCAGCCCAGTAAAAAAAAGGTGATGCATACTGAAATATCAGCATTATGACATCAGAGAGGACCTCACGATATGAAAAGTGCGAGCTGAGTGCCAAGGCAACTTAAAAAGAAGTAAGACTAACGCATTTCTAAACATTCTCTTCAAGTGAAATCGCACGTTCATAATGACTACAAGAAACCATCAAGATGTCTTTACACATGGTAGATTGATTGGCAAGTTTGAAAAGTTTGAAGAGGGGCATAATTTGATGGGTGTTACACAAGAGTTTGGAATTAACAACAGTTTAATTTCAAGAGCTTGGAAAGCCTTCCAAATGACATTCACAGACGTAAGAGAGATTGGCGGTGGTCGTCCAAGGGAACCATGGCAAGTGATGACCTGTATATCGTTCTGCAGACAAAAAAAGACCGGGAAAATATCGGAAAAAAATTGCTCAGCAGCTGCCTACAACAATCACGTGACAGGTATCATGGTTTACTGTGACCAGATGTCTGCTTAAAGGCGGCCTATTCACCCTTTGTCCTGAACCCTGCATACCATTAACAGCAGCCTATCAATAACACCATTTACAGTGGTGTGAAGAACACAGAGACTCATCAATTGAATCTCGTTCTGTTTACTGATGAGAATCGTTTCAATCTCACCGCCAGTTGATATGGGAGGGGAGGTAGGGATGCTGTTTCATCCCATTACCATCAGGAAAAGTTACCGTCGAAATGCTTGTATGGGGAGGGCGGATGAACTGAGCCCCCTCTTTTTGGCAGTGGCTCACTTACCGGATATTGTTACTGCAATGAAGTTATCCTCCCACACGTACGTCTGTTCCGAGGTACCATTGGTCCAGACTTTATTTTCGTGAATGACAATGCACGTCCAAATAGAACCTCTGCTGTTGGGGAGCTACTAGAACGGGGTGATATCTGCAGAATGGATTGGCCAGCAGGTTTCCAGGGACTTAAATCTCATAGAACATGCTATGTGTAGACACCTGACAACAAGATCGTATCCGCCCACGAACATCAGACGGTTGAAACAGTTGCTTCTTGGAGAGCGGCAACTCTCTCATTTCAAATACTGCTAGATAATTTGGTATTGAGTATAAACAGAAGGTGTATCGCAACCGTTGCATTTACGGGAAGTAATATCTAATACAAAGAGACTTTTGTTTGTTGTTCTTCCTCATTACCAGACAATGATTTTTACTAACGCCATTCTGTCAAAAAATTCAATTTTCTGTTTTGTTCTATAACGCATGCGTACAATTCATTTTTTGGCTTCTATGCTTTCATCTACCTTTAAGAGCTACATTGTGCCTCTATGTTGTGCCAGATTATTTTTTTCGGATTTAAGGCACAATCTGAAACGTTGCTTAAGTTTTTCACCCTATATAGCCGTCAATACTTAAATACCAAAAACGGAAAAAGAAAATTATGTTGCGTGGAAATGTTTCTCGTTTTCCCTCAACTGAGAAAGTGCTAGCGCTTTTCCAAAGATCACAAAAATGATTCCCCACAAGTTCAGGGTCATCATTCCTCGATATTGGAGTCATTGATTAAAGAACCAAACAAAAAATTATTACATTTGACGGAGGAAGAAAGGAGATATGTTACCATAGAGGAGTGAAATTCAATCCTCTCTTTTCACTAACATTTGGCATTAAGATGGGGAAAGATCGCTTGTCGCATTAGAGAGAATGAAGATATGAAATACGTATGTAATTTTGATGATCGAAAGAATGAAATTTCGAAGGATTAGAAAAGTATCCTTTTTGATCCAATTGACTTTGGAAGATAATTCAATCTCAGATAAGATCAAAAGAGGTTATTGTGATTTGGAGGATGACAAAGTAGATACTTTTTTGATTTGAAGGGTTTCTTTAGATTGAATAAGAAAGAGGAAAATATTCCTATAATTTATAAGATATTGAATGTAGGTAACTGGAATAAAGACAAATCCTAAATATTTCTTAATATAAGTTATGCATTGGAAGTAGATGAACTAGTAGTTCCATCACCAACGTTATCTTTGCTTGAATCTCTTGGGAATCAAGTTTCAGGCATCGATGGAATTGATGAAAAGAATCTCCAGGAAGGAATTCATGATAAATATCAACTAATGCTGGATTTAAGCAAAATATTCTAATTAGAATGTTTAAGAGCAATGATTCCTCAAGAAAAATCAAAAGATTCTACTACAGTCAAGCCTGAAGATACCATATTTGTAGAATTCGACAATTTGAAAATAGTTTATTGACACTTAGGAAAAGGGGCAGAAATTCCACCAGAGAGAAACAAAATTTTCGGATTAATTCGTGTAAAAACTGAGAACTTGGAAATTCTTAGGCTTTTACAGAGTCATCACCCTCTGCAGTAACCATCTAAGTGATTGAAAATTATCCGGTAGAAAAAACAAGATAATGATCTGAAAGTTTGCTACCTGCAGAGAGTAAGATGCCCTAAGGAACCAGGTATGGGAGCGAAGTGAAATAAATTAGAAAAACATTAGACCTCTTATATAAATTATTTTTCTTTTTTTTTTATTTTGCAGATTAATGTTTTCTCTAATTTCTACATAAGGTATCCTGATACGACTTGGGTAACAGAACTTTGGACATTCCGATTTTGCTAAGCTTGCTATTATAATAAGCTCAGGTTGGATAATTTCACATCTTTTTCAAAGAGAGCCTTGGGATCACAAACAAAATTATAAACATACTAAGAAGAAGCCGGGGTTATCAATATTTCGAACTCGTTTTTGCACTAGCATTTTAAATCCAAGATTCACTTCTAGACGAATGCAGTCATTATTGATGTGAAAAGACAACCGTATAAAATGCATCTGTAAATGATTTAATCTCTTACTTCAATATAGTATTTTTATTCTTATTTAATAAAGTCGACCCACTTTATTATTTGTTAATCATTTTGGAAATTTATTTCGAAATATAAGACGTCGCTAGTGGTGTTGCCCCTTTAGTGGATTACATGTATCAACATGAAGACCATAATGTAAACCATTTGTAACTCTATAAATATAGCTCAATCTATCTCTCTTACTTCTATATATAACTTATTCTTATTGAACGAGTCACCAACTTATTTTTATATTTTACGTGAATTTTCTTGGGACCACTAGGTATCGCTGGTAGTGTTGACTCATTAATGGATTACTACATACATATACATGGAAGAAAAGATATTTAATAGATGTATTGCAAATTAATGGATATTTTAAGAGCTGATATACTTAAAATAGTACTACAGATTTTTGAATGTAACATATTATATTAATAAATAATCAAACTATTTAGAACTCCAGTCGAATATTGGTTACTCAAATACATACGTCCCATTTATCTGTTAATAAAATATCATTGTTAAACTATTGTTATAATGTATTTCAGTTGAACAATTTTTGAACATTTTCTTTTGATTATTTTAATATTTATATTTTTTTTCACATTTTCTAGACTGACGTTTCAAATCCTCAAAAAACATTATATACCTGATTACTAATCCTACATATTCATTTTTTTTAAAAAAAATGATGTACGAAAACGAATAGCTAAGTTGTTGTTATAATGGAAGATTTTTTTTTATATTTTTGTATTTAACTATAATATAAAACACTCAAGGACTGCAAAGAATTTATCAATTGAATTGGAATATATGTTTATGATCACGGATACAAATTGATAGTATGAAAATCTCAAAAACAAAATAAGGTAAATTTCTTGCAATCGTCTTCTTCGAGTAATCTTAAAATGCTAAAAGATAGAGAGTATATTATTATTGTGGAAAACAAGGACCAATCTCAATTAAATGTGGATTACTTTAAAAATTCATAGTTACTTCCATACATAATGGCCTTCTCATTAGGGTCCCAATAAAATTTATACTTTTATAACAACAATTAGAATAGGTATCTACTTACGAGGTGTGGCTATTGCATAACGAGACTGACGCTGCTACAGAAGAGGTCCGCATGCACCAAACGTCAGCGACCGATAGCTGTTTAGCATGATGCCTTCTCTTTCGAAGGCATTGCCTCTAACTTATGCAAACAAATCCGTATATATGTAGCCTTCGTTCACATTAGAGTTTCACCGGAAAAATAAGTGAAACAATAGAGCAACAAATAGTGAAATTTCACGTGAAACTTGGAAAAACCATTGCTAAACTTATAATTTTTGTAAGAAGTGTATGACAATGAATGTGTTTCACGTGCACGTGTTTTTGAGTGGTTTAAGCGCTTTCGAGATGGCTGAGAAAATGTTGAAGACGATTCACGCCTTGGTCACCCTCCAACGTCAAAATCTCACGGATGACAATATCGAAAAAATCGGTAATCGGGTTCAATCTGATCGTCGATTAAGTAATAGTGCGATTCCTAAGACTACAGGAATTGGCAAAGAATCCGTACGGTAAATTTTTCCACCAAGACAATGCGCCGGCTCATTTCACATTGTCTATCAAGAAGTTTCGAACCAATTATAGCATCCCAGTTTTATACTATCCACCTCAATCGCCAGATCTTGAGCCATCTATATGTTTCTTATGGTGAAATCTGAATTAAAAGGAACAAGATTTGAGTCCGTTGAAGCTGTGAACGAGAAAGCGTCTCGCGTCTTGAAGAAGCTGACAGAAGACTTCTGGCACTGTTTCGAACAATGGAAGACTCCATGGAGTGATGTAGAGAAAAAAAAAAAGGGGGGGGGTATATTGAAAGTGACAATAAATAAATATGCATGATATCAAAATAAATTGTTTCCTGCGTCATTCTCGTTATTTAATAGCCACACCTTGTACACTTCCCACCAATAATGTAAGATATATAACTTCCTTTATTATATGAGTATAATGTATTAACATAGAAATAAAGAATGGTATATCAAATCTTAGAGATACATCACAATCATTATTTTAACAAATAGTTACCACTAAAGAAGAATCAAAAAGTATTTAAGTTTACAATCGAATGATTAATTAACTGATGTACATAATCAATAAGACGGTACCAACATGTAACAAATTGAGATATTTAAAATTAATGAGTATTTAAAAATGTTTGGGGGTCTGTAAGGTGGTTTAATTCCCCTTGACTTCTTTCTTTCTTTTTTATCATAAGAAAAAAAAACGTATACATGAATTTTAAAGAAAAACCTCTAAACTTTAAGAATTCAATTCTATAATTGAAGAAAATTATTTCAAAACACTGAAGAATATATTTAAGCACGCATGAATGAGAAAATTTATTTTCATATATATTATGAGTGAAAGCAATTTGAAGACTTTGAAGGAGAATGTATGCGCATTAATTCTCAAACCACTTCTTTATAACATTTTAAAAACAATATTTGAATTGTCTGGAAAGAAAACTATCAAAATACTGTTACAAATTATTATATTCAGTAAAATGAAATTTCATATTTGATAATATACACTGGTGTACAAAACATAAGCAACGGGTGTTTTTTGCCATAACTCCTAGAGAAATACTATGAGAGACATAGAAATGAGAGACAGCATTTTGTTCTTAAACGTTGCATAAACAGTGACGAAAGCATAGTTGCGCAAAAATGAATACAATTTATATAGCATTTAATAAAACAAAAAAGGCTTTATTGAACTCATAGTATCGTTACACATGATTGTCTGTCCAAGAGTAAGAACAACAAGCAGATGTTCCTTAGTATGCGATATGCCTTCCCGTTACTGCAATGGTTGCTTTACACCGTCTCTCCATACTCAGCACCAGATTGTCCAACAGTTCCTGAGATAAGAGTACCCATTCCTCAATCAGCATCTTCTCCAGTTGTTGCGTGTTGTGTTTTCTGGAGGATGTAATCGGGCCACAAGGCATCTCCCCAAAGCATCCCACACATGTTCTATGGGATTCAAATCTCAGGGGAGAAGGCTTGCCAATCCATTCGAGTGATATCTTCACTTTCTAGTAGCTTCTGAACATCAGCAGTCCGGTGTGGCCGTGCATTGTCATCCATAAAAACGAAGTGTCGTCCAATAGCACCTCGGAACAGACGCACATGGGAAAGGATCCCTCCTTACAATAGCGATCTCCGGTTACAGAACCTTTGTCGAAAACGTGGAGCTCATCCCGTCCATTCAGCATAATGCCTTCCCAGATGATAACTCCAGGACCACTGTAACTGTCCCATTCCGTGATGTTACTGGAATGAAACAGTGTCCCGACCTCTCTCCAAATCAACTTGCGTCGAGAATCTCTTGTGACACTGAAATGACTCTCATCCGTAAAGAGAACACGACTCCTCTGAGTTTTTGTGCTCCTTACACCATTCCAAACGGTGCCGCTGATGACCAGCTTTCAAAGGGATGCAGCGTTCAGGACGGTGTTCAGACTTGTGAAAGCGTCTGGTCACAATTAACCGCGACACTTGTCCTGTTGCCGTACGCAGTTGCTGATCAATGGCCCTTGCTGACTGGTATCGGGCTCTTTTCGCCTGCAGGACGATATATCGGTCATCCACTGCAGTTGTTTTCCTAGAGAGACCACTAACAACCTTTCTAACATCTATATCTATGATTTGGAAGGCTTTTCAAGCGCGAAACGACACTTTGTTGATTCCGAATTCTGCAGCTACACTGGTCAAACTACGCCCCTCTTCTAGCTTTCCGATCATTCTTCCACGTGTGAAGTCGACCAGGTTGTTTCTTCTAGCTATATTCCAAGAAAGAACTCTTGCACATGCAGAGAATGTCTTTAATTGCACCTCCGTTCTTCCTTTTATTCTAGACTTGAATTTCGAGTGCTGACCGCACGCGTTTTGCGAACCCTCCCGTCACCTATGATATTTTATTCCTGACATTTGCATACGCATCACCTTTCAACTGAATTGCGTGTTCATTGTATTGCTAACAATAACCCTTTTCTACAATGTCGTGGCTATCTGCTTAAAATTTACATTGTTGCTTAAGTTTTGCACACCAGGATATTTACTAAGTTTCGCGAAATGCTTTATTTTTATATCGTTATAAGAATATATCTGGTTTAATTATAATTCCCATGTCGGTTATTATTCATTAGTCCAAACGATCGTCTTTACCTGTTTTTGATATCAATTTTTTAAAAAATTTCCTATAATCTAAGAACTAGAGGGAGATTTCATATATAACCTATCTATACTTACAAAACAATAACTTACAAATACTATTCTTTCAAAGCCAACTGAAAATATTTTTTAGAATCAATAAAACATGATATTTTAAGAACTTTGCGCATATTTTTTTCTCTTTTTTTATATATAAGAGTAAGCATTATTCAGATGTTAGTAAATACAATGCATTATTTTTTGTTATTACAAATATTAGACATTCCTATCAACTAAAAATTCTCCAGAATTTTAGATGTATTTTTGGATGCATTACTGCAATGAAAAACTTTGACTCAAAATGCATCTAAAAATTTTTTCTAAAGTATTACTAATTTTAAATACTTACCTTTACAATCATTGTAATACGAATTTCCCCCATAGCCTCCGGCACATTTCGGTGCTTTGGTAGTAGTTGGTGCTACTGTTGTAGTCGTAGGCTTTTCTGTTGTAGTCGTAGGCTTTTCTGTTGTAGTTGTAGGCTTTGTTGTTGTAGTTGTAGTAGCCTTCGTTGTCGTAGTTGTGGGCTCTGTAGTAGTTGTTGGAGCCTTTGTTGTTGTTGTTGGAGCCTTTGTTGTTGTTGTAGTTGGGTTTTCTGTGGTTGTAGTTGTTGTTGGAGCTTCTGTTGTTGTAATGGTGGTTGGGGTTTCAGTCGTTGTCGTAGTAGATGGGACTTCTGTAGTTGTAGTCGGAGCTTTTGTTGTTGTCGTAGTCGGAACCCTTGTTGTAGTCGTAGTTGGAGCTTTAGTGGTTGTTGTAGTTGGAGCTTTTGTGGTTGTCGTAGTTGAAGCCTTTGTAGTTGTTGTTGGAGCCTTCGTAGTTGTAGTTGGAGCTTCTGTTGTTGTAGTCGTAGTCGGTACCTTAGTAGTTGTAGTTGGTCTTTCTGTTGTAGTAGTGGTTGCAGCTTGTGTGGTAGTAGTCGTCATTTTCTCTGTTGTTGTTGTAATAGGAATCTCTGTTGTTGAAGTAGTAGTTGGTGCTTTGGTGGTCGATGGTATTTGAGTAGTAGTAGTTATAGGCTTAGATATCTATTTGGAGGATAGAAAATTATACTCAATAATCTATTTTAATTGCTCTTTGGGAAATATCTGGATACATTTGTTTTGTTCCAATTAATGTGATTCCGCTTAGAATTTAAGAAATTAAAATATAGCCTAATAAAATAGAAAACTGCAAAACTCGAAAAAGACTGTTTGCACACAATTTAGTTTTTTTTACATCTGATCAGAAAAAATGTTTTTCCATTTTCAAAATGTAATATATTTTCTAAATTTATGCTGAAAGCACAAAAGGCTTCTGTCAGCACTTGTTAGGAAGAAAGACAAAAGCTTACATGCAACTGAAACTTACCCACTTTGTTAATGATAATTTAAAGTATGTACTTAGTTTATTTAGCAAATGATAGATATAAGAAATTATTCCTTAATTAACAGGGATTTGTAATAAATTAATTCTTAGTACGGGAAACCTTTCTAAAAATTTATAGATTAATTAACGGAAGTTCGTCAATATATAATTCTCGTCCGTAAAGTTCCTGTTTTTTCAAACTATATTAATTAGTTATTATTTCACACACATTGGGTACTTCCAAAATGCTAATAAATTAAACTTAAAAACTTTTATAATATTTATTAGGTAAATATATTTATTTCATCAATTTCTGTTCGTTAAATTGACTCCCAAAATAATGAATATTCATTTTAAAAGAAATAAAATATTTTTACTTTATCAAATAATTTTTTTAGACTTTGTCGATATACAGCGAGGAAAATACTTTGTTTAAATTAACTTATTTTATGATTATTCAACTATTAATGAAATGCAATCAGTAATACCTATAGTAATTATTTAGTTTTAGTAACCACATTGTGTCTTGAAGCATGAAAAAAGATACTATTTTCCATAAAATTACTCAAAACTTTTTTTTTTTTTGAATTTTCATTCTTTTTGTTTAATTTACTTTCTAGAACTTATATTCACATTCTCCAAGTCAAAAGTATTACTAATCCTTATGCTAGGGCATCTGAATACCGAGCAGATTACTATTCATCGCAGAAGCTAATGATAGCTGTTTTTATTTCAATTATCTCATCGATACCTAATAAAACTCTGAACATCGAGAATGCAATACTTTCGGAAAATTACTCATTATAGTCGTTCACCATAAACTACTGAGAGTTATGACCGAATGTGGGTAACTGTTGCTTAAAAAACGATATTGATTTCAATTTATACAGAAAAAATTTTCTTACGTGATAGACTTGAAATCCTTCCTTTTTACAATCCTCCTCTTCTTCACAATCCACTTCATTGATATCCCAAAGGGTGTAGCATGTCCTCGCATAGTTCTCTGATTCTTCTGGTAGAGGTCCCAGAGCCAGACCTGTGCAGTTAGGGTCATTCCTGCATTTTTGCAAGCAGGTAATCATGTATGAGTCTTCATAGCTTTCTAGAATCCAGTCATTGTGAATTTTGTCCTCGAACCAGAAGTAGAACTGGGTGGTTGTTGTTTGGAATAATGCAACATCGGACATCGAATGGGATGAAATGAAACACATCAACAGAAAGTGTTTTGGAATTAATGATATTAACCTTACAGCCGCCATTTCAAATCGTTGAATACTAGTGCTCATAAAATTCCTGTTTAGATCTTTGGCAAAATGTAGCAATAGAAGTTTTGAATTGTGGGTATTTATTTCAAAATTTAATCTTGCTTAAGTATGATTGCAAAGGCTAATAATAAGAAATTAAAAATTTCAAATGGAAAGATAAATTAAAAAAAGGACTGAAATTTTTTTATAAAAAGGCTGAAATGTAATAAAATAGTGCCATTTCTGTTACGTTGAAATGAAAGAAAACTCTTCCGTGACAGCAGTAGTTTTCGCACGTTTTTCTTAAATATTTTATTTTTTGATTTAATATGCTTATTTACTGTGATAGCAATGAGAGTTAAATCATGAATATTTTATAATAAAGCTCATTATTTTTCAGTCAACAAAGGGTTGCTGAATGGTAACTAAAATTTATCAGCTGCCGCCCCCCGGGGGGGGGGGGGGGGGTTTTATTATTGCGTGAAGAGCAATGGTTGAAATTTCATCGCAGAAAGATTAAGACATATTATTTCCTCTGTGTGAAACAACAGCTGATTTAAAGCCATTTTGAAAGGCTTAGTAACAACATTCGATACAAACGCCAAACAGTCATTTGGAAAAATTCTTTTTATTTACGTTTTCACTTGTTATGTTATTCTCTGAAATATTAGCCGTTTCCAAGCAAACAATTTTTATATCTATCAGGAAATAAATAATAGTATCTTTATAAAAAAAATTACAATAATTCTTAGTATTAATTTCGAGTGTTAAAGAATTACTTAGAGACTACTACTGCACATTTTTAAGATATTCTAACAATTTTTCCAAACTTCTTAAAAATGTTTTTCACTATTATGTATATAGGTTTTGGTTGTATTAATATAATTTATAGCTCACAAATGCTCTCAAAAAAGATGAGGTAGCCATGTCGAATTTTGTGGATTTTTCGAAAAAATAACATATAATCTAAATCTTTATTTCATGATTAGAATTAACAAATATAATATACAAAACAATCAAAAAAAAATTTAAAACTTCATATTTATTACGAAAAAAAACGCCTTAGCATTTTAAGTGCATGACCATCGTGAAAAATAAATAGCTGAGAAAAACAGTTTAAAATTTTGGGAAGGTGAATGAAAGGATTTAGCACAATTTTAAAGAAATTTTTTTAAAAAAATTCGCTAAATAAGGTAGCTAGAAGTATGAAATATTTTACATATATTTAGAAAAGTCTAAAATTCAAATAAGATGATAAAATCTATTTCGATACTTTGGTCATTTTAGAATATTCCCTCCCCTCCATCATACATTTGATTAATATACTTGATGATAGAAATTAATACAGGTTTTTTGTTTTATTTAAAATTCCTTTATTGCGATGTTTTATGCAATCTATGATCGGCATGTATGTTTTGAAATTATAATTTTTACTACATAGCTCAAGGAAAAACTTATTTCTAAAACTACAAATTTAAAATAATTTCTTAAAATTTTCAATGCGATTTCCAAATACATATATCCACGAGAATTTATTACTTGATAAGGAAAGTTGTGTGTAACACGAATAATACGATTTGTATAATTTTTTACAAACATATTTCAAAATACTCTAATTTCATGATTTTAGGCTTAGTGCGAAATCTAAGCACCAAAAATTTCCTTTTTGGAAATAATCTTTGTATCAGAGATAATGTGCATTGAGAACGAACGTGTATGGTATTTAATACTTTTAATTCTTATAGTAATACTTTCATGTTCTAGTGTGTTTCATTTAAGTATTACAACAGTGCTTTCGTATTTTTATGTATCATATTTCCAAATTAATTATACATTCCAAAGAAATCATCTGTATTAAATATAATTATTTTAAATAAATTTCTTATAAACAGCAAAAAATTGTATAGGTGTATAGGTATTTATATCACTCTGAAACGTGTTTCTAATCTTCTAATTTTACAACTAGGAATTGTTCGATTTGGTGATTGATAAAAAAAAATACTTATACAATATCTAACCAGATTTTTCTCATGCCAATAAGATGATTATTTTAAATATAATACAGATAATAGATGATACCTAGTTAACGAAAATGATTTAAATTATCATGAGTGTTTGGGTGTGATAGCTTCGCGAAGTATTTAGTTACAAAGTGTGTATTTGTGCAATTTTCTATTAAGTGGCCTAATTTTATATTTACCTCAGATAAAGGCTTCCTGTTATTTTACCTTATAATATGAAAATTTATTTAATTTATCGAACTAAATAAAAGAACTGCTTGAATTTTTGTTACCTCTTGTGTGAATTTGGCAATTCTACGCGAACTCTGTAACAAAGAAGATAGAAAGATTATAAACAAATCTCTTTAAAAAGATTTATTCTAAAATACTACTTATCAAAATTACACCTATGATGTTTTATGATTTAAATATTATTTCTAACATATTATGATTTTTTTATTCATGTATGATATAAAAGCGACCGATGTGTAAGGAGATAATAGCATTAAATTTCTTATTCGTTGAAAATATCTCTCTTATCACTTCTTTGAGAGGTCCAAACAAAGGCTGGGGCTCATAATCACGGAATCGGGGCCAGCATTGTTTTTGTCGAATCGTGGGTTCGAACTTTGATGCCATTTTCGATCCGCTGTATAGCGAGGCTGATACACGTTAAATCTGATCGAGGTCTCAAGTCCTTTCATTAGTGTGGTGTGGAAATTTGGAGATGGAAGCGCTAGGTTGGATGATGTCTTCATCACTTGACCGGGGTTCAAAAGACGTGGTCTGATGAAGCTCACTTTCATCTGTCTAGGTTATTTCAAAAACCATAACTTTCGCTACTGGACTCCTAACAATCCATAAGCAACTTCCTCATAATGTCAAGATACTGTTTGGTATGCTGTTGCATATTTTGGTGTTGTTATAGGTCCATACTTTTTTGAAGAGAAGGGCAAAGTATTACATTAACTTCTGTACATTATATGGATATGTTACGTAACTTCCTGCAACCAAAACTGGATTATCATGGAAATTTGGCTGTATGGTTCCAACAAGATGATACAGCCCCCACATACCCAGAATATCGATGGACTAGCTGAAGTTATTTGTTTCCGGAGCGTTTGATCTCACTACGAAGTAACATTTCATGACCAGCACATTCCCCAGATCTATCGCCTTATGGCTGTTTTCTCTAAGGGTATCTGAAGCCACAACTCTGCAAGAATAGGACCCGAACAACCGACGAACTGAAAGCTTCTACCCACCAAGAAATTACGACAATAACGCAAGAAATGTCAAGGAAGGTAACGAGGAACTCCTGAGTGAGACTGCAGAAATGCATAAACAGCAAAGGTCAGCATTTGGAAGATATCATTTTCAAAAGGAAATGAAGGTGAATGTGAAAAAAGTGGTAAATATTCTTCCAAATTGTGAAATAAGTTTTTTGTGTGAATAACACAAATAATTTTTTTAATTTTTATGTTTGAAATTGGGGAGTTATTTCTGGCTCACCCTGTACTTCGGACATGAGTAATAACGACAACACAATATCAAAAAACAGTAGCAAAATTATTTTTTCCATGAGATAACCCAGTTTTTCTTCTTGGTGGATAAGTGTCACTTTTTGGCCGCCATTCTATATAGAACCGAGTCGTTTCAGGGCTGCTAACGACTAAATAAATTAACATATGGAAAATAAAACTATGGTGAAAGGTTATTTTAACTTTAAATGACTTTTCATAGTTGTTAAGACAAAATATATAAAAATATCTATCTGCTATTAAAAAGGTCTCGTGCATATTTTATCCACCTATGTATACAAGTTATATAAAATTTTAAAAGTCAGGACCCCATTATATATATATATATATATATATTTATATATATATATATATTAACAGAAAATTAGGTGGATATATACAAGTGAAACGTTTTTTTTTTGAAGTATAAATATGATAACATACAAATCTATTCGTAAAGTGTTTTTAAAAAATAAGAAAGCTGCACCAGAAAATTTCCTGAAACCTTTTATTTTAATTTAATGCATTTATTAACTTTCTTAAAGATTTGAAAGGATGAAAAGCCCAAGCCTTGAACTTCTATTTTAAAACAAAAATGCTTTTAGCCGAAACTTAAACGAAAATGAATGTTTTTATGTAAATAATGATGCTTCACAGCTCTCCGTAGCCGAGTGATTATGGCGTCGAGCTCGTGACTGGAGAGATTGCAGTCGAACCGGGTATTTTACTCCTTATTTCGCATAATAAGCAGCAGCACGAATATATCCCATCGTGAAGAAAGGCTTATGAATGTTAAATCTTTGGGAATTCAAAGTCTTCAAGTTTGTACGGAGTGGTGGTGTGCCAGCTCAAATGTCGTCCTCGTTACTTGACCTTAGTTTAAAAATACGAGATCTGTCTCCAATAGCTCTTTTGTTGATTCTAAGTGCGACATAAATAAATAAACAATCAAACATGTGCAGATGTTGAAGAAAAGAGTTCAATGGAATTATATGAAGATTTAATGTGGAGAGTTGAATGTCAGCTTAGGTGTCGATCTCGTCATCTGACCGAGGCTCATAATTACGAGGTGCATTGGCTGTGATTAGCGGACATTATGTTGGGCAGAAATAGACATCCAGAAAACGTTCAAAAAGCAAATACGAAGAAAAAACATATTAATAGCTTTCCGATGAATCCACCGTTTGCTTTCCTTAACGTTATTTCATTTTCCTGGAAATAATAAATCTCGCTATTTTCTTTATATAGATGAACTGTGACTCAACCCATCTCTTAGCAACATTCAAGTGCAACTAATTCTTTATTATCTTGTCGCAGTTAATGGCCACTTGAATGTTTCCTTCATTATCCTTACTTAATTGAAGAGATGCCATTGCTTTATCTCCGGGGCAACCTGCATTCGAAGGATCTTGCTTGCTATTACCAGATTTTTCTGTGGATCCCTCCAATTTAAAGTTCGGGTTGAGGGTATTGCATTCAATAGCCACGTACTTTAAGTCCCCTTCGAAACATACGTCGATACCTTGAGAAAGGGAAATAAAAAGAATGTTTTAGCAATAAATTCAAATTGAAAAAGAAAATCCACGAGTGCAGATGACAAAGAATATTCTATGTGAATCTGTAGCCTACAATTTTTCCACCGGTTATAAAGTAACCAGATGGAAATTTGGAAAGTAGTGCATATATATATATTTCCCTAAATCAAAACAGTTTTAGTATGAAACGGCAAATCCGAATATTGTTTGCTTATTCTTTCCTCTAATTACCTTTTTTGTACATTCATCACCCATGATAAATTTATATATTTTCAGATAGTCTTATTGAAATTACTAGTTTTTTGAATAAACGAAAGCTAATGTATTGTTGCTGTGTAAATTATTTTTAAGAATATGTATTATGACAATTTAACTTAAAATACACATGCTAATTAGAGTGACCCCACGCTGCCTATTAACATTATCAGTGTGAAATAACCAAAAAATGAAGAAAGGGGCAGCGTTAGCAGTGGATTGTAAATAAAAGTTGTCAGAGGGGAACTAAAAACATTGCAATCCTTGAAGTGCTGAAAAAACAGAGCGATTTATCCGAGATCCACTAATGGAAATGATCATTAGATACTGGGCCAAGAGGAGGAGAGCAACATCCCTGAATAGGGTAATTTTGCGATTTGTTAACGAGCCGCCGTAGTAAAAGTGCACCACGCATAGCAAAATGGTACTATCCAAAATCAATTACAGGGCTAGTGTCGTGCACCAAAGGTCATAGGCATAACTTAGGTCATAGATGGCATGGGTTCACTTATCGTGAAAGGTACGTTGGATCAATGTAATGTGCATCTCTTTCCTTGAGGACCATTTTAACCCCTACATGCGAATTGTTTTTCCTCAACAAGGTGGCATCTTCCAGGGTGACAATGTGGTATGTCACATAGTTCACAACGTAAGTGAATGGTTCGAAGAGAACCAAAAGGAGTTCTCTGTACTGCTTTGGCTTTCAAACTACCTGGACTTAAGCCTAATCGAGAAACTGTAGAATTACTTTGATTGGATAGTTCGTGTCAAGAATTCTCAACATTCATTTTATAAATTCTATTCGTTTGAAAATCCCCAAATGCATTTTTAACAAATTTAATTTTTTAGAAAGCATTAAATTTGCCACGGAAAGTAAATACCAATTGCTATTTATAATTATTTGAAAAGTATTCAAATGTTTAAACAAAAAACTCGTCAGTATTGTCAATATGCTAAGTCTTTAAATTCCATAATTCAAAATAACATTTCTGTGTGAAATATATTATATAAAAATTAACACCTCGATTATTACAAATATAGAATAAAATAATAGGAACACCGATGACGAATGGATTTTTTTTTATTTATTGAGCACAATTGCCCTCAGTGGCCCCAAGTCACACTAAGATATCGTACCCTAAACATCACAAATAGCCTCCTCCCCCATGCTTCAAAATAAGAACCGTCAACAAGAAATTCAATATGTTCGCTACAGGAATACTGGTCCGTTGGTCTGATATAATGTAAATGGAGATTCGACAGGTTATTCCTATCATTTTGTTCTATGGAATAATGTAATGAAATTGACAATCACCAAATAGCTTATTGGCATTTTTTGTATGCATACTTTGATGTGATTGTTAAAGCTTTCTTATCCATGAATTACTTTCGGGATAAAATCCTTTACCTGTAATTGTCTGACCTTTATCACATCCCAAAACACCCGAGAAAGGCTTGTAAGCGGTTTTGGGAATGTCCATCTCGAAAATGGCTTGATTGTAGACGTCTTTACATTTCACGTCCATGGTAATATCCGTAAACAAAGGAGCATTTCTGAAACAAACATATGAAAATGATGGTTTAAATTTAAATATTTAAATTATTATTTATGCTTTTATATCACTTAAATGCAGTATCCAGTAAAATAAAACACCGATAAAAAACGAGTTTCTTAAACATGGGTTTTCTTTCAAACTTCACACTTTGTGTAACATAATTTTATACCTTAAAGTTTAAGTAACATTCGCCTGTCTTGAAGATAGGGAGCGATATTGCGATCATGAATTGATGCTTCCCTGTAACGCTTCTTTTATTAAGGAAAAGATGGATTTTCAGAGGTGTCACCAGTTAACAAAAGAGAGTTTAATCAATGACTCCTTAACCTTGGAAACGCATTTGGCGATACACTTAGTGTTAAAGTTAATTCTTTAAACAATTAGTTTTAATCAATTAATATTTATTAATTACAATTAAATTATCGTATTATCATCCAAAACAATCGTGTATAGACAATTTCAGCTAAATTGAGCCCTTTAAAATGGGAGAAAAAAGCTTTTAAAGTTTAGACCTAGACATAGTTACAATGTGAGTAGAAGAAAACCCATTAAAAACAACTGTTCAGCTATTTCTTACTTTGAAATATTATGTTCCATAAATGTTTAGTGTATGATGCGTAACATAAAGAAACCGAAACTATATTTTTTATGCTATACAAAGGAACTGTATAGAGTTAAAATTTAACAACAAAGGAAACCAACTATTCTATGAACTATCTTGATGTGAAATCTAAACGAAAGACACTAAATTAGTTATAAATAATCCAAGCAATGTACCAGGTTACAAATCGAAACCACGACAATATTTTTTTAAAATGTTATTCTATTTTATTTTTGTTTTAAATATTTACGCGAATTACAGTAACAAAAACTATGATTTCACAATGACAAAAAATATTATAAAATATTTATTATACTAAACAATTTTATGGAATTATAGAAAAATTTCACAAAATAACACATCAATATTACGTAAATAAGATCATGTAATTCTATTAAATACAAGTATATCGTGAAATATAATATATTATTTTGCAAATAGTATAACTAAAACAATTGTAAGATGTTTTCTGTTTAACATTCTATGGATTAATTTTATAACTAAACTGAATAATAAAATGCTAGGAAGTAACGAAATGGGAGAAGGCCAAATAAGCTTCAACAACTATATTAGTAAATTTTTTGTATACAAACAGAAGTAGTAAATTACAAAAGTAACCTTGTATCACACATTTTATATGATTGCTTAGCTTTCTGGGCTATATTTCCTTTTTAACGATTAATACTTTAATGAAAACTATTCAAAACCTTAAAATAGGATAATTTGTAATTATATATAGAGAAAATAAACAGAACAGTGACATTAAATTGCGAAATAGGGCAAAACATTTCTTCAACATATGTAATGAGACAAATTCAAATAGAACAATTTATATTGATTTGTTTCATATTAAATTTAAGACATTCAATTAAGAGAAAATAAAAAATGACGAAATCTTTCTTTAACATAGGCCATTCGCGAATTATTTCCATTCAACTAACAATTAGAGTTACTCTCTAATTTTATATTTAATTTACCAGCTTTTTCCCAATCAAATGGAACATGATGCAAATTATGTAAATTTTGAAGTGGAGTGAATAGATGTAATCAAGTTATTGAAAAGTGACAGAAAATTAAATTGAAATAAATTAAGGTTACATTAATGTGAAGCGTGTTGATGTGAGCAAAGTCTTCTGGCGTGCGTAGTGGATTTGGTGAGTTTATGACTCTACACATGTCAGAGCAATTGCAGGAGGTTTTTCATTCTTATTCCGGTAAGTGTATCTTTGATAAATTACAAAACTTATTGTACTTGTAGATAAGGAAAGTAACCATTTGAGAGCATTTCCTCTTGTTAGAAGATTAAATAAACATATAATTCAGATTGAACTGGTAATGTTTTTGACTCAGTATGCACTTTAACTCAAATAGAAATTTACATCTTATAATAAGATATATTCAAGATGGCAGCCGAGACAGGTATTAGGATGCCTTCACAATTCTTTGTGAATGATAGTGGAAATGGTGCCTCTTGCACAACAACACACCGTCTCATAAGTCCATCCTTGTGCAGCATATTTTGGAGAGAAGGCAGTTGTGCATGTTATGTTATTCATGTGACCAAGTATGTGTCACATCAGAGGATAGCTTCCGCATCATGACAATCCTCTTCATGCTCTGCAGTGATTGTCCGCGAGAATATTGACCAAAATTCGATCACCGAGATTAACCATCCTCCCTACACTCCAAATCCAGTCCCGCCCTGAATGTAAATTTTTCTGTCTCCTAAATGTAAAATGGTTCTGTGAAGGTATCATTTGGACGGTGTTGAGACAGTAAAACGGGAAAAGTTGAGGCAGCTGAAGAGGCTAACTTGTGATGATTTACAGGAATGCTCGAAAAAATGAAAACAGCCATTGCTTGAGTGCATTGCTTCAAATTGAGAGTACTTTTAAGGGAACAAAATTGCTTTAACTAAATATATTGTTTCATAAAATAGTTAAAATCTCAGTTCGAGTATTTATTGGACAAACTACGTATAAATCCTAACTCCTGAAGGTGATTATTTGAACACTTAAAATAAGATGATGAAAGCATTGTGTTAATTTATTTTGAATTTGAAATTCCTCTTTTATTTAATAAAGTTTATTTTTAATTCCATAATTATAATTCCTTTTTAAATCTACAGTTTCGTTCATAACAGCTCAATAATTAACAAAATTACAAGTCGAAATAATTCTTAAGACATTTAAAGCTATATAAATAATAAAGAGAAGAAAATTTTCTAATTTTAAAACTGACTTAATGGATTTTATCTACAAAATTGTCAGATGATTAGATTTTTATGAGAGTTTTGATATATGTACATCAACACTCAAAAAGCTTAATTTTTAAATTGAGGTGTAAGAATAAAAATAATATACACTTACGCTGTCAAGCCAAACACAAGCTTATTCTCTCTGTATCCACCAGAACATGTGATGGACTTCGATTGACCTTGACATCCACCTTCGTATTTTTGGGAATCTGTAAAATTGCCAACAGAAACCCTAATCAAAATACTTGAAAATAGAAAAAGTATTTTAAGTTCACGTCGAGTCATTTTGAGCTCTTTTAACTAGTTAGAACTACTCACATCTACTGATTTTTCCATTTTGAGAAAATAATGGATTAAATCGAATAATTGATTTGAATATACAAATGAATAAACCAAACTCACTGCGTCGATACCATTGAATTACAATACAATCACGCTAACCACATTCAATAAATTATTATTCAGATAATTCGTGTGCATTATTGAAATCGCCATGGCATCCAATTACTAAAACGAGGTTTTTATTATTTGGACTTGATCGTTTTTTCTGTCATCATACATTTTTTTTCTTATTTTAAATAAAATTGGTATAAATTGCGAACGATTTTGGGGCATTATATTTTATCTCGACTGATTTATTGATTCACTTAGTTAGGAGGGATATGGCGCAACAAAGACTATTATACCTTTTAGCAGTATTCTTTTAGTTATTTTACACCATTTATGGAAGTAAGAATAGCACACACTAGTGGTTCCTTAAGTCTTTCAACTTATTGCACACTTTTGGAACTAAGGTTTGCTCACGTCACCTTACCCTTTGTAAAAACACGACTAATCATATTCAACCATAAACAAGAAGCAAAAATATCAGATTCTGAGGCTCCATTGCGAAGATGCCACAGTACTCCAAGTTACTACGGTGCACACTTTGGAAACCATTATCATACATTATAGGTTTGAGCGAATCCTTTCGGTTCCTTGTTTAGTTTTATTCAAGCAAAAGCCATATTTGTACCATTTTATTGACCAAACTGCTCCCAAAACACTCGTTAATCTACGAAAAAATATGAGTAATCTAAGCTTAACTCTGTAAATGTGCAAAAATGAAAGAAAAGAAAGGGGTGATGACAAGAGAAGAGTCGAAAATAAGGAAAAGGTCATAAGGTCATCCCAGGGGAAGAATTACTCGTGTTTATCAAAGAGAACAAATCCCATTAAAAATAGAAAGGTCCCTCAACACCTCAAGATCCTTAATGCCGTACTTAACAAAAGGACGAAAACTCTTGGGAAATCAGATGCAATTCTCGTAGCAATACTATACGTTTCGTATTATTCTTCAGCCTTTACATGCTCCTGTTTATATAACACACTATTCATTTATTCGTCGAGTGATGTTGCTTAGTGACATTGATTCAGCTTCAGAAATACTTATGACAAAATATAATCAACACTTTTGTCGGAGCAAATATCAAACCCGTCTGGTAGTGGAGCTAATGCACATTAAATCTGGCTCAAAGTCCTCCTGTTGGTGTTTAAGTTTGAAGAGAAAGGGGCTACCTCGGGTGTCGTCCTCGTCACTTAACTGATGCTCAAAATTACGAAGTCCATCGCTAATAGCCCTTGAGTTGCTTCTCAGTATGACGTTATATAAAATCGCAATCAACAAACTAAAAGTTACCACAGTTAAGGAGTGAGAGATTGATAGTTAACATTGATGGCGCAAGTGCCAAATTTGGCTACGCTAAGTTATTTAAAATATGACATTTTTTAAAGCAAATTAAGAATGAGAGATAGAAAAATGTACAAATAGCCAGTAATATCATGTTAGATAAATATAAAGAAATAATTTTTAAAAAGGCAAACAAGTTTCGGGGGAACAGTTCCCTAATCCACTCATATTAAAAGCAGACAGATGAAAAAAAAGATTATAGACTCGTATCACTTATTGAAAAAACTACATGTTTAGACTCATAGCATTATGAAATACGGTGTGGAAGTTTGGAGAACAACATAGGCTCATCGTCATCGATTTATCTAATTTAAAATTGTAAAACTCATTGTATATAGATACCTTAAATATTATGAAAAAATCTGAATAATATTTAAAAGGATATATATTACTTTCAATTCATTTCTAATGGTTAAAAAGTAAATTTAAATTATTTCCGGTGATTTAAAAATTTACTTGTGCAGTTTTTACTCTTTTTTTTTTATAAGCTCTTATTCAGCATGCTATGTTCGAATGTATGTAAAAAGAAATATGTTATTTCATTTCAAAATTTGTAGCTGAATTTTAATGCACTTCCTTTCATCCGATCCAGATGGAATTTTGCATACACGTATGATTCTAAAGACAATACAATATTATAGTGAAGCAGTGAAGATCTTAGGAGGTATCTGGGGATCTTGTACTTTATACAGCCTAATTGAGTCGAAGTTTTAGACACGCGTATAGCTCAGGTATTTTTTTTTTTTTTTTTTTTTTTAATTCCAGATTAAAAAGAATTAAAGAAATATAAGTGAGTAATATTTTTAAATTAAGGTTTTATTTCTTGATGGACCAAAAGCTGTAAAAATAATTTTTAAAGGTCGAATAGAGTGTAATTTATAGAAGCTTGAAGTGATAATATTTCTTTTGATCTCTTATGTAAGTAGCTATAGAGTAAATAATTTATAGGTATTTACCTAGGTATATTGGTTAAATGAATTACGCTTTCATAAATCATACATTATTTTGCATTTAAAAAAATATTTTTACACCTTTTCGTCCACTTCTAATTTAAATCTCGATTTAAAAATATTTTTACTTGTATTTATTTTAATCTTTAAAAGCTTTGATTTTAATCGTCACATAAACAAAATTTTAAAAAAGTTTGCTGAAAAATCTATATATATATATATATATATATATATATATATATATATATATATAT